>VWZT01005940.1:909177-1094621 GCA_013397055.1 Pachycephala philippinensis | reverse complement strand
TTACTCTTGTGATACAATGTATGAGTTCTTAGTTGAATAGCTCTATTTTCAATTATTTCACTTCATCTATATCTACATGACCTGATACATTGTACAAATTCCAGAGGAACACAGAAGCAATGTCTTTGGCTGACCAAAGATGTTTTATGAAAAGTCTCAGAGCCTGATTGACAATTACAAGTGCGCAGACAGTTACAGATACAGTAAAACAGAGTGCAGTTGCTTTGTCAGTTGTCTTTAGATAAACAAAATACCCCTCCACAGATATCCAGCTGTTGGAGTATCTTTTCAACTACTCATATAAAGAAAGAATTTATTGTGCTTGTATTCTTGATGATCTATGCTTGCATACATATGATTCATATTTCATGAACGCACTTCTTAAACACGACAGGAATAAATACATTTTAACCTACAGGTAATAAAGAGGGAAGAAATATTAAAACATCAAGGGACATAGGAAAATTGTGGTGTAAGAGAATCTTAGCTTCATGTAAGATTAATTTGAATAAATGTAATTTTCTATAGCCGCCTTGTCATGATGACTCATCATTCTCCCATAATTAATTTACAATAATAAAATCAAGATAAGACTAGGTTATGAGGAACAGAAGTATATTTCCTTCTTCTAAGAAGGGCAGTTATCGAGAATCTTATGAACATAAGAAAGATGCATCATGCTCCCCAAAAGAAAGATTACTTGAAAGTATAAAATGGGGGGAAATACAGAAGAGGATTAGGCATTGTCCTTCGGAGTATAAAAAGATTCTCCACCATTTTTTTCAACAGTAAAAACAAGGCAATACAAATAATATGCTGTAAGTACGATGGAAAAGAATGTGAATAACCTTGAGTCAGCCTTGTATAACGCTGCCAAAGGTCTATCAACACCTTCTTATTAGAGCTGTTGCAATAGCTCTCGAGAGACTTAAGCCCCTCTAAATTTGTGAGCTCACTGAAATCACCAATAAGATCCCCACTGATGAGGGACCATGAAACTGCACCACTGGGCAGCTCATTCATCAGACACTTTCAAAGTGCTCAAGGCAGAAAAGCTAAACGAGCTGATGAAAACAGATGCTATACAAAAGATTGCTGTATTAAAGCATCCTAAAATCAAAATGTGATTCTTTTTGGCAGGGGACCACAGAGGTACAGAGAATAACAGATGAGAGCTGGGGGTGAGGAGGTGAATAGATGATTTGGCTAAGCCCAGGTAGAGTTTGCTTTCTTTTGTTCTTGATGTAAATATACTGTATAGGAAGGATGGTAGAGAAAACACCAAAAACGAAATTTCTTCTTACTACTTAGGAAGAGCTATGTTCTAGCTAATGTTGATTATGTCCAGAATCAGTCTGTGCCATAAAAAAAACATTGAAATTGCTAGGAAAAAAAACAACTACTGAAAAATACTTTCAAACTTTATTATAACCTGGCTAATATTTCTTTATTAAAACATTGATTTTTGGCAATTTTTTTTATATCTAGAGCAAAATTATATATGGCTGAAATATATCTTTTGTGACTTCTCTAATCGATAGAGATAAATATGAAATTCTAAGGCTCAGTTTGTACCATCTTAAAAGAAGCAAATAAAACAGCTCAGCCAAACCCTTTACATGCTCGTTTCTTCTCATTAGCTGTAAAGATTTTGATAGTGACCAACTTAGATGTAAATGCCTGCATGATGGATATCTAAAGGTAGGCAAGGGATCATCTCATCTGTCAGGACAGGCATAAAAATTCCCTTTCCTCTTCATCAGAACAAGCACTGCAAAGTCAGAATTTACGTCTCCTCTGGCAAAAATGGTGCAGCAATCTAAGGAAGTCTTGCTCTCTGGCTTTTCTTATGCACATTTAGAATAAAATAAGGGGGATTAATGCTTTCAATAAATTGGGGTTTTAAACAGAACATCTTTATTCACAGTACCGCTGTTACTAATGCTTCTTAAATCTTCCACTGTCACTATAGTTAAGCCCACCAAGCTCAACACAGTCTGAATTAGAAGAGAAACTGTGAACCTCTGCTGTGGATTGATCAACAGGGAAGGTATCTTCTCTCTGGTCCCTCTGGGCAAAATCTGCCTTCAGAATTTGCTTTGTGTGACGAATGCTCTTAGAAGAAGTGGTGTCAAACCACTACATAACTGTACAGAAAAATCTTCAGGGTACTTCAGATCTAGGTATGTTTCTTGACATCTCTCCACTTAGCTACCCTTCCCATCTCTCATGGTTCAATGAGAAATCTGGGCAAATCTTTTACAAAGAAGACGGAAAGAAAAACTGTCCATCTGTCTGTGTGTTGTTGCCGTCCCTGGAGTTTTTTGTCCATTCATAACCAAGTCTGAAAAACTTATTTTCTCAAATACTAGAAGTTCCTACTCATTTTATATGAATGGGTTCCTGGTTATAGCGACGGCTCTAATCAGCATTTCCTTGAAGGAAGAGCCTTTGTAATCCAGTAATTTGGTTGTTTCAGGAGGGAGCAGCCATCTGGTCAGTAAGCACACATGTATGTTTGGACAGTCAGCACATGTGCAGCTGTAAATCTGCTGCAGCATATGCTGCTGCTTGTCCAGCCAAGTACGTGGAAGATGCAAGAGGAGAGAAGGTAGCAAGGAGTGTGTGGAAAAGTCCTGCAATTATTGCCAAGAGGGTTAAAGAGAGGTGAAAACAAATCTTCATAATTTTTGTTGCTGATGAAAAGAGCCATATATGCTTTCATATAGGTACCCTTCATAGTTCAACAAGTGAAGCTTTAACCCTTTTCAGGAATGTCACAGGTCCTCCGTACTCTGCTTATTTTTCATATCTTTTCCATTTCTGTTCTTCTTAAGAAAACAATGTCTGTTAAGATTTGTGAGTAGGGATTTGGAAGCTTACTTGTGACAAAGAGGAGGAAGTATGTATTAGCATTATCATGAAAACATTATAGAGAAGCATATGCAGAATCCAGCTGACACCACACTTCCACATAGAGGGCAGTGCACTTGAATAGTCTAAGTGCTTAAAATGCATAAAGTGAATATATGAAATATTTGAAAACAGATTATATTTTATCGCCGGGCACATGGTGAAGGTTGCTTCAGAGAGTTGCTTAAAAAAGAATAGGTTTGAAGACCAATGTCTTTCATCTTTTTTAATAAGCTGGTTTAGACAAAACTGATATTCACAGGGTGAAAGGGAGGACTTTCTGCATTGCTAAGAAATGAGCCACAATCCTGGATATTCAATAGGAAGGCAAGCTTGTCAGACTGTCAGAGAAGCACCAGACTGTTCATGCAGCCAGTTAGCCTTCATGTAAGCTGCTTAAATACCTTCTCTGCAGTGCTGTACATTGGAGATTAATGGTAGGCAGGAAACTGAAAGGGAAGGTTTACAAATGAACTGAAGTACTGAATGAAATATCCCATATACAAAATGATATTCTCTAAATCTTCAAATTCCTGGAAGGCCTATACCAATGCCAGGGAGAAAAAGAATCAAAGTAAGCAGCCAAGAAAGTAATTGCATTCTTTCATAAGCAATTTCTCAATCAACAGAATTTTTTTTGTATGTGTTAAGTTACAAATGAAAACATTTTTTCCATTGAAGAAAACAATGTAGAGATTAAAAAAAAAACTTTCCTTGAAGAAAAGTAATCTTATATTTATGCAAGACGAAAAGTCTGACACTGAACATATCAGTAACCTAGCTGAAATAATTCAAAGCTACGCCATGCCAAAAACTTAGTTTGGTTAACAACCCGTGTCCTTTTAGGTATAGAGTCCAAAATCTTAGTTCTTAAGCTTCTGTCTGCTTCTGCAACCACCTGAAAAGCTTGAAGCCAGATATAAAAAAACGTGTAGAAAACTGACTCCCACTTGCTTTGTCAAATCTTTATTGGATCTGAACTAAATTTCCACAAGTGAAGCTACTGAGTATTTGTTTGTCTATGTCTGCAATTATCCTCTTCTATGCACTACTGCACACTTAGGTTTCTTTTTAATTCGTAAGTCTTGTCCTTCACTGATCTTGCCTGGAAATGATATTCTTGGTGTGCTTTCCTTACACCAAGAGCAGCACAGTAAAAGGGGAGGAAAACCTCCTTCACTACTTCATGTGTTAGTAATTAGCATACTCAGTTAGGAAAAGAATCCTTCCTTTGAGCAGATTTTAACTGAAAAATACAATTTTTAGATCATTCTGCTATTTGGTTATATCATTCCAGTGGACACCATTCCATTTTATATGTAAAAAATAATATGTATTTCAGAATTCCCTGAGACAGGATGTTTAGAAAGCTCAATGAAGAAGTGAAGCAATGTTTTTCTAGTCAGTAGAAAGAATTGAACATGGTCTTACTTAATCCTGCATGTTACAACCCTTGAAAGAAGACAATGAGAACAACTGGAGCAAAAATGACAAGACTAGGCCTGACAAAGTGTCTTAGGACATTGAAGAAAGACCTGAGTGAGCACTGACAGTCTCTGCAACATCCACAGAGCACACTGCATCCCTATCTAGAGGGAGCAGGTGGAGACAACAAACCTGAGGAGATCCTGCATACAGAAACATTATGAAGTTGTGAGGAGCCAATTCAGTTTTGTTATGCCCCAACAATGGTTGTCAGAGGCATGTGGAGGAGGGGTGCACACGTGCCACACGCAGAAAGCAACTAGAGGAAGCCTTGTCTCTGGGAGCACTTGGCCTGGCAACACCTCCCATGAGGCAGGCAGCAGGAGACGCTGTGGAGGGGCTTCTCCAGTCAGGTCGCGAAAAGATCTCCACTAGGGCACGGCAAAGAAAAGTTGGACTGGGCCAATGGCTCCCTGTTAGCGGACAGACTTTGGGAGGGGCTGGGGGGTATAAAATCCAACTGCGTCAGGCCTCAGGGCAGGGGGTATAAAATTCAACTGCGTCAGAGCTTGCTGCTGTCGCTCGTTACTGTTCNAATCAATGCCTACCCTGCCGCCCCAATCCAGCTGTCACTGCCTGCCCTGCCACCCTGAGCCAGCCGGTCACCTCAACCCTGTCCGGGCTCCTGGGGCTCCCGTCCGAGCGCCCACTCACTGCGTGTCCGGTGCCGTCGCGGCAGGAGCCTCGGCCCCCTGGACGCCGACAGCACTGCCCTGACTCACTGGTGGTAACGCCCTCTTTTCCTCTCTTCCCTCTCTCTTTCCTCTCCTCCTGTCCTTTCCCATTTCCCTTTCTCCTTTTCTGTCTCTTCTAGCCCTCTTTTGCTCAGGCAACTCCTTTTCCTTCTCCTTTTTGTTATCAATAAACGGATCTCAGATACAACATCTGCCTTGTTTGGCTTCATTTCGTTCCCAACTATCCATTTTTAAAAGAACTCCTCGCAGTTCCCTGCAGTGGAAGGCAATAGAAGTGCACACTAATGTTGTCATACTAGTGATATATAAATGCATGTTATTGTTCCTTTTTCCTGTTGCTCTAAAGCATGCCTTAATGCATGTTAAGGGCTGATACTGTGTTCTTTAGTCACTTGCTGCTCATAGAAATTTACTTGTGATAGAATATTTAGTGCAGTAATCAATGTAACTTAACCAAAGTTGAGTCAGAACAGGGATTAGTGCTGGTGCAGCTCCACTGATTCTGGTTCCAGAGCATCCCAGTTGGTTGCAGAACAGACGGCACTTCAGCCTTCATCAGAGCAGCAGCACCTCAGACCCCTGAGCCTGGGGGAAACAGGGTGTCAGAAGCACCTGCTTCTGGTGTTGTACTCCAAAGCCGATGCAGCTTTTTACTGATCAGAAGGCCGGTTGGACTTCTGTTGATCCTTCACGTTAAGTGGCATCTCAAGACCATGCTTTGTGTAGGGAGCTCAGGCATTTTGTTGGAAGCTGCAGTGCATTAATTGCCAAATTACCTGTATCATTTGTGTCTTTGAGGTCTCTGTTATGACTGTGTGACCTGTTCTCCTCTAGAAACTGCAAAAGCAGAGGCCAATTCATAGATTTTCACCTTTATATTTCTTGGTAATATTTGCATTGTTGGGCTTCCAGCTGTAGTATGAACATGAGTGTAATTTAAAACATAGCAGCTGGAAAGTGTACAGGGCACAGTGCAAAAACGGCTCTAGAAAAAGTAACGTTTCCAACACATATGATATTTTATCCAGAAAAAAAACCCAATTCGTTTTCTTACAAAGACACGTATTTTTTTTATACTTGAGGAATTTTGTATTGAATGAAGTTTGTTGTACAGCAGTAAGAAGTACAAACATTTTAAGGATGTCAGACACTGGATTACACTCAATTGCTTCACACTCTTGGTGCTGGCCCTCTGCTTCACTGGAGAACAGAGTCCTGAGACTACTTAGAAGATTAAAGCTTGGCTAAATATTTGTGTAAGGGTGGATTGTTAAGAAATGAAATGCAAACTGTTCTATATACAAAACCATTATTTATCTGTTTACTTTTGTATTTTCCAGTGTGGGATAGGGTCCCCTGAACATTCCTGAGAACAGCCATGACTTGTGAAATATTTGATGAAACCTTATCAATATTGGGCTACACTTCCCAAGTACATTATTTCCTGCACAAGAGAAATAGTAGGTGAAACAACATTGAAGGTTTCATATTAATATGAACTGTTTTCAAGATGAAAGGCTATGAGTATGACGCCCCGAAGGAATTCTCTCATTTTCAGCATAGAGAAGCATTGCTGAGAAGCATATGTCAAATGGTGACATCCTTCCAAACGCACAGCAAACATATCCTACACTTGTTTGTCTTTAGTGTGCTATCAAGAGGAATAAGTTTAATTACGCCTCACTAATAGTACAACTCTTTTTTCTAAATCCAACATTATACGCAAATTGAGTCTGATAGACATGTTTTAAAAATATTAAGAAAAAATGAAAAAAAAAAGAAAAAAGACAATGAAATTTTTTTTTTGAGGCTGATAGCACTCCAGATTAGGATTTCTTTCACTGATTGTGTTCCTGACTGCTGAGACTCCCTTGTTCTCTTTGTGTGGTAGGAATGGATCTCCTCATATGGATTTCTGGCAATATCAGTGGAGAGCATATGAATGCAAGTCACAGGATTGGGTTTTGTTTATGTTTATTAAATCAGAAGACTTTACTAACCAATATGTTTATTATGTCAGAAGATTTTTTCTAACCAATAATGTGATCTGTACCTCACAGGAACTGAGTAATTTTTTACTGAATTTACATGGGAGAACGTTTTTATGGCATAAATAGAAGTTATTATCTTTGAAAAGAAATTACTATTTGTGAGAATTTTAAATTCAGTGAAACTACAATGATCATGAAAGTTATTTCAGCCACCTGTAAGACATCAGAGGTTTTCATTACTGGCAAATATTTTTTTAAATTTTCTAGCAAAAATTCTACTCTTTTTGTAATTAAGCAGGCTTATTGACAAATCTGAAACTCATTGTAATGGTTGATTTGACTTATTAATTTTAACACTCCATACACAAAGTGGGAAAACAAATACATTTTTTCCAGCTTTCCTGGTATAGTTTTTCTAAGAAATATCTCTGATTTTATAAGAGTATTTCTTTATGCCAATTATAGTAAGGGAAGAAGTGCTCCAAGTACATAGTCGATGTTTCAGAGCTGTCAAGTCATAGAATATATGATTAACTGAATTGATATTTTGTTTGATATTTTGCGTTGATATTTTGGCTCACACAAACTGTGGTGCTTCACTGTTTCAGGAAAGGAAACAGCTCTGCTGGCCCCATGGACAGAGTGATTGAGCACACCTTCAGCACGTTTGCTGATGACACCGAGCCGTGTGGTGTGGGTGATGCTCTGCAGGGAAGGGATTCCATCCTGGACAGACTGGAGAGGTGGGCCCGTTGGAACCTCATGAAGTTCAAAAAGGGCAGTGTGAGGTCGTGCAGCTGGGTTGAGGCAATCCCAAGCACGAATACAGATTAGATAGAGGGAGAATGGTTTGGGAGCAGCTCTCAGAGAAGGACTTGGGGATGTTGGTGGATGAGAAGCTCAACATAACCTGGCAATGTGTGCTCACAGTCCAGAAAGCCAACTTCATCCTGCACTGCATCAAGGGAAATGTGGGAAGCAGGGCGAGGGAAGTGATTCTCCCCCTCAACTCTACTCTTGTGGGACTGCACATGGAGTACTGCATCCAGCTCTGGAGCCCTCAACATAAGAAAGACGTGGACCCGTTAAACTGGATTCAGAGGAGGCTGCAAGGATGATCGGAGGAATGGAGGTCCTCTCCCATGAAGACAGGCTGAGACAGCCAGAGTTGTTCAGCTTGGAGAAGAGAGGGTTTCAGGAAGACCTTCTAACATCTTCCAGGACCTAAAGTGGTGATGATAAGACTGGATAGGGCTTTTTACAAGGGCATGTAATGAAAAGACAAGGGAGAATAGCTTTAAACTAAAAGGGGGTAGATTTACATTAGATATTAGAAATTCACTTTGAAGGTGGTGAGGCACTGGAAGCGTTCAAGGCCAGGTTGGATGGGGCTTTGAGCAATCTGGTCTAGTGGAAGCTGTCCCTTCCCATGACAAGGGTCTTGGAACTAGATATTTAAGGACCCTTTCAGCCCAAACTCTTCAGTGATTCTATGAACATTATTAACTTTTCAGTCTGGGTATCAGTCTCCAGCCGAGTGCTACCGACGAATTATCAGAAGTGAAGAGCAGGACAGACACTTCACAGGCATCAGAAATCAATGCTGAAGGCATGTGTGTGAGGAAACCCGACCCTGTCCTCTCCTTTCCTGTCAGAGCAAACAGCTCAGGAGCCAGCTCTGGCCTTAGTAGCTGCTCACATGGCAGCTGCTCATAGCCTTTGTTCCTCTGCTCGTCTGTCTCATTTTGCTGATATTTATGAAATGTCAGTTTCAAGTGACACAAACCATTGATGTGTCCTCAGTCTCTACATTATTGCAAAGTCCTTATGGCTCTTCCTTGATGTAGCTTTAATGGTGTGTCAGTAGCAAGCTCCTTAATTTTGTGGGCTTTGATCTTTTATCTAGATCCAATACCTGATTCTGAGGTCTTTTTCTCATTTGAGATCTAAATATTTTATATTATTAAGGTAAGTTAAATAAATCAACATTGCTGAAGTAATTTAGACAAAAATAATATAAAATATATTATTTATATTTTCTTTTTTCTATTAATTTTTTTATTATTGCTAAAAGACTTATGTATATTTCAAGAAAAAGATAAATATCAAAATCAATGGTCTGCTTAACACAGTCCTCTCAGGTTCCCTTAAATAATACTGAAAGAAATGCTGAAGAAACGTGGAATGTATACAAATAAGAAACTGATAATATACTAAGTACACCGTGACTTAGGCACTGAAAATAAGGCAGCACACTGTTCTCAAAGCTGGTTTGCAGTACATGTACAATAAGTAGGCTTCCACTGGGGGTTTACAGCATCTAGTGCCTGTTTTTATCTTTGGTGTCTCCAAGGCATACAATAGCACAGCTGCAACATTCTCAGGTATGGGGGGAGCCCTCTGGCTGTACCTTCCAAGGTTCGAGTCAGTAAATATTTTAAATCAGCATTATTGGTTTCTTAAATCTTGCTGGTCATGTGTTTCTTCACTATGGGACCTCAGAATAAATGTCAGGAATAATTAGCCGACATTTGGTGAAAATCCCCAAAGAAAGAAATGTTATTCTGTAAATCTCTCAGCAGGAATTTTAGAAATTTCATTGTACTGCCCTTTTATTGCACACAACTGAGACTGACACTGTTCACCCTTAAACTGAGGTGCCTTGGTTTCTTTCCTTCTTTTTTCTTTCTCTTTTCTTTCTCTTTTCTTTTCTTTCTCTTTTTCTTTTCTTTTCTTTTCTTTTCTTTTCTTTTCTTTTCTTTTCTTTTCTTTTCTTTTCTTTTCTTTTCTTTTCTTTTCTTTTCTTTTCTTTTCTTTTCTTTTCTTTTCTTTTCTTTTCTTTTCTTTTCTTTTTTTTTCTTTTCTTTTCTTTTCTTTTCTTTTTTCTTTTCTGCGTATAGGTTATATTTTATTCATGTTTTTATTAATTTTATTCTGACAATGGACCAGTCTTTCTCTTCCCACAGAAGTCATTGGCATATGAGCATTGCTCTCAAAGAAAGACAGACTGAACTGGATCACTTGGTCAGTCTTTGTAGTTGACTTGTATTTTGTGTGAAAACAAATATTTTGCTTTCAAGACAAGTACACCTAAACAAAAATATCCTCTATGGTTGTTTCTTCAGTGATTCAACGCGAGGAATGAAAAAAGCAAACAGTTACCAAAATTTTATCAAAAAAATCCCATGCCTGTGTAGATTTCACCTCAGAGCTGAACATGAAACTAATCTACATTCTTGACCAACAGGGGAGTCAAAAATCACAGAGGAGTTGCAAGACGAAGGCTCAGATCTACCTGTAGGGAGCCAAAACTAAAACATCCCATAACACTTCCTCAGCAGAATCCAGCCCCTGGGTGACACTGATCTGGATGGAAGGTGTTTCATTTGTTTGGGTTTAATATCTTTCCACTGTAAAGAAAGAATTAAACACAGCTTGGAGAAGAGATTAAAAATCCTAAGGTAAGTGGCCTGAACATCAAGCTTATGGTTTTGCAGTCATCCAGAACTCATCCTTATTGTTTTGGACTAGGTCAAGAACTGTTTAAGTGCCAAACCACTCTGCTTGATGCTGGGCGAGCCTGGGAACTCAGACCTGCAGCAAAAATCAAGATATGTAAAACAGACTCTCCGGACTGGTATTTCAGCATGATTCTGAATACAGAAGGCTATTGGTCTGAGGCTTGTTTGGTAAAGGAACAAGGAACAAGCAAATATACTGCTACATAAAATGGAGACCTCTGGCAGGTTTATAAATCATATTTTGACATCCTTAGTTTCTTTAACAAACAGCTGACATGGAAAACTTTATTCCGAAATTTACTTTGCATTTATTTGTGCATTTTTTAGTTTTTGAAGAAAAAAATTGTTTAGGTCCTGTCATATTCATTTTTACATTTGATATTTGGTATCAAATCAATTGATATTGATATTTGCTTTTGATCCACTTCACAAATCCCTTTGTTATTTACTCAGTCCTATCTTATTCTGTATGAACTTAAACATATGAGGTTTAACATATGATTCGTACTTATCAGGCCTTTGCAGAGAAACAAATTTCACTGACAGCCGAAGTAAAAATGCAACTTATGCAAAATTTCACTCTCAGCACACAGAAATAAAAAGGAAAGGTATAAGAGCCATTAAGAAATAATAACACTAACAGTAACATTGAAAATCATACTAGAAGATAATGATCTGGTTTGAGAGGAAAAAAAAAATTTCTGTGACATTATGAGCTCTAAATAATTCATTTTAATTAAATGTTAATGTTTTTCTTAAATATATGAAACTGTAGATTTTGTAGAGATGCAGGTATAAACCAAATATATGAGTCTATAGACACTTTGGATAGATCCAAAGTCTGACATTATTTTATTCAGAACATGCCATCTTCACCTTTAAAATAATAACAACCCTTGAAAATGTGTGATTCTGCAATGAGCTGCAAATGTTTGCTGTAGAGACACGAGTTATAAAATAACCATCATGGATAGGGCAGCCAATAAACTCATTCCCAGATCTGTTTCAGGCATTAATGTTCAGTCTAAAGCAAACCCTTTAATATCTGGTTATGTACTCAAGTGAGGATGCTAATTAGAATTTATTTTTTCTTCCAAGTGTGTATTTCTCTCCTCTGTGACATATTTCATATTTTCTGTATCTGTGACTATAGATAATCTCAAATGGGTTATTATTCATTTGTTCATACCTCAAACAATGACTGTCCTAAGAAGCCATTAACAGGTAGCTGACCTATTCACTATCTGCAAACACACATAAAACAGAGCACTGTGGAACTGCAGAAGGGAACTCAGTATGGGCTAATACCAAGGTCTGCATTGCCTGAGAAGAGATGAAAATTTTACCTTTGCATTTGTTTTGACATATCTTAGAAAGCTGGAGATACCAACATTTACAGGGAATGTTGGGCAAGGGGGTGGGAGGGAATATCTGCAGCAAATCTCTGCTAGCTCTGTGAGATGTATATTTTGTCACTGGGATGCAAATGATAGTCCTACCTCTTCCAGGTTGCTATTTTTACATTTTGTTCCCTTTCCTTTCTCCTTCCCCTTCCACTTCCCTTTCCCCTCCCCTTCCCCCTCCCCTTTCCCCTTTCCTATCTTTTCTTTTTTTCCCCCTTTCCTTTTTTCCTTTCCTTTTTTCTTTCTTTTTTCCTTTCCTTTTTCCTTTCCTTTTTTTAACCTTTCTTTTTTCCATTCCTTTTTTCTTTCATTTTCCTCTTTTCTCTTCTTTAATGTCCTCTTCCTGTGTCTCCAATTGCAAGCTCAGAGTATTTATCACAATTCAGAAATTCCCCAGAGAAATATAAAAATCGACAATAGGAGTGTGTGTATGTCCAAATGAGATGTTTGGGTTTTTTTCTAGTCTGCAGGGAGAAGTGCAGAATACAGGTCAGTTGTGAGAAAAAGGGGTTGGTAGTGCTCTCCTGGGTCACCACGGTCAGACATCATCAAAATGGGAAACACATCCAATGTGTAAATTTGGTGTAGGCTATGTGGCAAATGTAATGGTGTCAGCAGCACATTAAACAGGAACAATTGCTGCTCGACTGGGAGCTGTCACTTTTTTTCACAGGGAGTACTCCTGCCCTACACTCGCCTGTGGCTTGGGGCTGGGTTATTCCTTGCTTCTGCTGCACTCTGTGGTTTCCTCAACTACTCAGTGCTTTAAAGGAGCACGACCAGAGCACAACGTAAAATGTGAGCACTCCCAAAACCAGCCTAGGGAAGAGCTCATATCTGGACAAAAAAGTGAATTTATTTCTTGACTTTTTCTTTTTTTCTTTTTTCCTTTTTTTTTTTTTGGTGGTGCTGGGTGGGTGGTGTTGAAATATGGCACTCATTCCTCCCAATTTTCATCCTGTGTACGTCAGCAGGGTATGGGTTGTATATGTACTGTTATGTGAATACCTTCCAGTGTGCAAGAATCTTCCTTCCAAAAAAAAACCCAAAAAAGAAAAAGCCACACCCACCACCCATGTCAAAGAGATGAATTGGCTTATTACAAAAAATTACTGATGCAAGAATCTCATTCAAATTCTTTATTTTGATCCTTCTGGTGTGTGTGGAAATTTTCCTTCCAGATGATGAGGCAAGAGTCTTAACTCTCAATCTGTCCCAGGCACAAACACTCCTAAATGATTTGCCAGTACCTGTTCAAGCTTTATACATATTTGATGCTATTTATTTATTAGTGATTATGAACATGATTACTTGATAATATTCTACATCAGCCACACATGGTATAATACAATGACATTGTTTCTTCTTCTGTTTCTTCTACTCATTGACCTACTTTAGGATTTTTTTTTTAAATGGAACATGATGAATTATTTTTATTGCCAGAACTTCAAAGACTTTCATTTTTGTAGGAAGAAAATGTAAACTATGGAAGAAAAAAAACCCAAACACACATTCCCAATACTCTGTATTTCTATATATGAGAAAAAATTAAGTGCCAAAAGTTAAACTGTTTCAACAAATACCATTCCAAGCGAGGATTTAAAAAAAAAAAAAAACAACACCAAAAAAAAAAAAATCTTATTTCTAAACAGCAGGATGAAAGAAAGAAAAAAAGCCAGATATTTAAGTACATTGAAAATGCAGCATATCTGAATTTAAAGGTCTTTTTCTCTTAGAATAGCCTACAGAATGATAACCTAAGTTTTAGTTTCTTCCCTGTGATATTTCAAATGAAATATAGGAAATGAAAAAGTATATGATGGAAACAACCACGACCTGAAAGTACTCATTTTCCACAATGTAATTAGAAAAATGCCCAAGTAAGTAACCCGGCAAGAACAGTTATGTGTCATGCTAAGCAAGCAAACCCATAATTGAAATCCTGTGAAAAATTTGGTCATGACAGCCTCAGCATACCTAGCCTCTTGTAATTTGTCATGAATAGTTCCAGGTTGCTCTGGTATTTTTTGCAGAAAGCCATCTGACAGCTGTAGGTGTTGTGCCTTGTGCCTATAAAGCAGGAGATTATGGTGGAAAACTTAATAAAATGACAGCATAGAAATGAAGCAAGTTGAAGGGCTCTAACTGGCTCATCCTCCCAATCAGACAGTGGAAAATTAGAAGGGAGGAAAGTCCCAGCAATTTAAAGATGCTATGACGTGCTCCTAAATATGTTCTAAGTAAAGATTCTAACATCTGTAATGAAGGTGGACATTTACAAAATGCATACTGGTATGAAGAAAGGAAAAACTGGGTAATATGTCCCAGCCATATTTCTGGCATTTTGCATCCTAGACTACTAGGATCCCACGAGATGCATTCTTCCCTTGATCCTCATTTGTGACCCGACTGTACATAATTGTTTCAAAATACATGTCCACTTTTTGAAACACGAAATTTTTGAGGGTTTCATCAATTTGCCTGTCTTTTCCAGATGGTCATAAGTTCTGTAAGATCTATAATTTAGCTTAGCCTGACAGAGAACTCTTGGCTTTTCTTCCCCATACACGTGCAGATAGGCTGTACATGATGGTCACACATCAAACCTGCCCTGCCCACCCTATGAATTCACAGCAAACTTCGTGATTTTTTGTATGCTGAGCTTACTCTGTCATGCACAGATTAATTAAATAACAGATTGCTTTAGGTCCAACAGGCTCTTGATTAAGCTGACCTTCTGGGAATGTTTTGCACAGAACAGTTGATGTTGGTGTGAAGTCCAAACACCTGAACTGCAGGTCTGTTCAGTGTGGACATGGAAGGTACAATATATCATGCTGTGCCTAAATCCATCAGAAATATCTTTTCACTTTTTTTCGGAAAGGTGGTTCTTCAGTGGTCCCATGGACTCATTCTTACACAGTATGCCTCTCGTGTGAAGGCATAGTCAGGGCAAGATAGAGTCAATACTTCTAATCTATCCTTTTGAGAGGTCTTGTAATTTTTAGCTTCCCTTAGCAGCCAGGCAGAATCTGGAGCAAACCTTAGTTAAGAATTAGAACCAGAAATGTTCCAATTAGGATCTGAAGAGGAAGAGCTGAAGAAGTGGGGGGTGGTGGTGAGGTGGTGGAATGTGTGTGTGTGTGTGTGTGTGTGTGTGTGTGTGTGCATCCCCAGACTGTGGAGTGTTGGTGCAAAGGTTCCCGAAGAGCAGGGAACAGAGCCAGATCTCATGAGGAGTTACAATTATAATTTTATTTAAAATGGAGTCTCATTGAATGCTCCTGTTAGTCAAGCTTCCTTTAGTGTCACTTAGTTGAGTAACTGCAGTCACCAGTGTGGCAATGTGGTGCTCAGACTGGGAATTTCAAAAAAGCCTAAGGGAATTAGAGGCTAAGTTATCTCCCCTAGGCTCTCCTGAAAACCTCAGGCTTAATCTTTTGTTTTGCTTCTTTCTTTAATGATGTCTATAATTTTTTTCCCCTCACTTGCAGGCATCAAAGAGATTCCTTCCTTCTAGTCCAGAAAAATGACAACATTTAATCACTGGTAAAATATAAGTTTTCCTTAAACCCATCACTTTGGACCCCCAACTCATCCAGAGCACCATATACCTTTAAGTGACAGCTATCGTCTACTTTCATTTGCATTGGGGAAATACTGAATTACATGGAAACATTGAATGTGAAAGCTTATCAGATACTTAGCTTGGCATCATTTTTTGTGCTCTGCCAGAGCTGATGTGTGCTGTTTATGTCTAACAACTATATTATTATGGTTATTGAGCAAAACAGCTGCAGAATGAATGTTCATTTATTTTCAGTTGGTTTTCCCCAGATCAGGTGATGCTAAATTACAATGTCTGCAGTTTTGATCGTAGTGCAGAATGTACCATAATTTTAAATCCATAATTTTAATTCTTTTATTTAAATTTTGTCTTTATAGAAAAACAGTGCAAAGATGAAAACTGATGCAGATTACCATACTGTTCACTGACAAAGTGTCACCTTATGCTAGTAAGTTAAATTAAATTTTCCAGGACAAGACTAAATATGTTAGACTAAGCATCTGGTTTTACAGGCATTTGCTGCAGAAACCAGGAGACTGGAGGAGGGGTTCACAAATCATGTTCTGAAACATTTTCATCCGAGTATTTTATGGAGATACAAAAAGAGGGCCTTTAGAGATTCCTCCACTTTGCAGTCACCATCAGAACCAGTTCAGTTTGTCTCCTGGTGGCTTGAGGCTGTTCATCTGGAAGTTTTCTTTATAGTGTGATCAAAAGGAGTAATCATGCATCAGCCTCCCTGGTGCCTGCTTAAAGGCACCAGAGACACTGTGGGACCAGAAAGCTCTGCTCTCTTAATTTCACTGACCTTGCTGAACCCTAAGGCTTCCCTCTACAGGCATCCAATCCAGCACTGCCATATTTGTGTCACATCTAGCCTGGAGGTACCAGCCCCATGTGACTTAATAATGCATATTTCCTGAGTGGAAGAATTAAAAAAGCCTAGTTTCCCGTGGCTTTGTGCCTTATGGCTGCATTCCTTGGTGCTAGAGAAAGCATAAAGTGAGTGAGCAGTGCTGCTCTAAAAGTGGGATCTCCACATGAGATCTCAGAAGGGTGGATTCTCTAGTCACTAGCAGGGACATACCTCTAAAAAATCCTTTTTCCATTGCTTGACCTTTGATTTTAGGTAGTCTGGAGGAGCAAGACCTTTGCTCTTGTTATAAATTAGCCCAACAGGTAAAAAGTAACTAATGGGCAATGGGAAAATGGGCAAATCAACACATACAAATGCACATCCAGAGCAGAATGCTGGAATACTAATTTCAGAAAGAGAACACAGTAAAAAAAAAAAAAAAATGGTGATTTGAATAAAAATTTTCTTTGTGGGTGGGGAAAAGAGTTTCCTATAGATTCTTCCTGCCCCTCCATCTATCGCCCCCTCATCATCTTCTACAACTACTTTGCCATTTCTGAAGGTCAGGCTAATTCTCAACATATGTTTTTAATTTGAGGTCTTAAAGCAGCATTTCCCAAACTAGGAAATCTGGAAGCGAGCCTGAAAGTGCAAATAGCAGTGGAGTCGTGAACGGAAAAGTTTGGCAACTGTGGTATAAAGCTTACTCATTCCACCCAACCAGAATTTCAGCAAGATGTGTTCGGTTTACAACTGAATTAAGCAGCTCCTTGCATTGATGGCCTTCAGAAAAAGGCAGCTTTTAGAGCCGTGCTGCCTGTTATGGTCTCCAGGTTGCACCCCTCATTATAAAACTCAAATATTTTAAGCAATATTTAGTTTTTTCCTGTGCAATAGATCTTTTAATGTAAATCTCTGTGGAAATTCTGCTATAAGAACAAACAACCCTACTCCTTTCCCCATGTCCCCTGTGGGCACTGTCTCTTTCACAAAATGACCTCATGTATAAAGGCAAGTGCAAGGCTGTCATATAATCTGATGAAAGCATGGAACCCTGCTGCTGGTGATATTGAAATTATCTCACAATTATTGACTGAAATCCTGTCCTTGCAGGCAAAAATTCCCTGGCAGACCGTGTGGGAGACAGGGATTTCCCTCTTGTCATGGGCTGTGGAGGGTGAATTTCTCAGTGTGGGGGTGTTTGTGGTTAGTGTTGCTGCATTTGTATTGTGAGTGGTTCTAAGAAATTCCCTGTCCCCAAATTTCAGAGTAAGGGATAAAATAACTCACTGGTTTCAACTCAGTCTTGTCGTCAGTGGTTGTATGATTTGGGGCATCAAAGCAGAAAACTTTGGCAGGGATTTGTGTGGGAAAAAGGAAGGACAGAAAAAGAATATGATCCATGGGCTGTTTCCAGGGTGTGTTTCATGTGTAAATTTCATGTTTTAAATTTATTTTTTTGTTTATTTGCCTTGACTTTTTTAAAAATTATGTTTACTCCCATTTACCTCCATTAAGAACTGTCCTCACAGAAAATAAAAAAAGGAAAAAAAAAACCCATGCCTGTTATATTTAAGCAGACTAGGAGTAAATGACTGATATGCTCAAGTGATTTGAGACCTTTATCATAACTCTGCCTACTGTTGTGACATTTAAGTCTTGAATGGTTCCGTTTTCAATCAGGTATCCAACCTGAAATGTTTTTATACCACTGCTGTGCACACAGATCCTGTGGATAATTGCTGTAATCGCCTCACATTTGCAAGTGCTCTTTGGGGACTTGAACCCAGGTCTTGATCCTGCTCTATTACAGGGGAAGTAGAAGGAGCAACTCTCCTAGTTCACAATAGAATTGGCAAGGAGTAGTTAACCTGAACTCTCAATTATGTGCAGAAAATCTGCACATCCTGCCCAATTAAGATTTCTTTCTCCCATAGAGCAGGTTCTAAATTTTTAAATAGTTTGATTGGAATTCTAAAAACAGCAAGAGAGAAGATTAATCTTGTTAATAATTAGAAAGCTGAATGCTAACATTTTTCCCCCATAGGAGCTGCCTCAATGTTATTACTCTCACAGCTAACAGCAGCTATAGTCTGTGTGTGAGGAACCTGATATACATGTAAATTGACCAACAGTTTGTTTAAAGTGAAGAGTTTAATTGTGTCTGCCTCTTGATTTGCATTATAAAATGGAAGGATTCAGGGACAGGATAAACTAATTGATCCCATGACTGACGTGGTCAACCTACCTCTTTGCTTTCCTTGTGGTATAAGGAAATGTTGCTTCTAAGACACATCCTCTTGTAAACCAGTACAGGGAAAAGTGCACAGCACCTCTGACAACTGAGGATGTGTTAGGTGCTGTTCAAACACGCCTTTTGCACTCTCTGCTTTCTGGGTAAGTCTATCACAGCTCCCTGCAGGCAGAGTAACCCAGAGCATGAGGCAAAAATCCCTTTTGATGGGTTCTTCCTGTACAGTGGTTTCCAAATATGGTTCATTTGTCAGGATCACTTTTTCTCTTCCTCAAGGTCTTTGGCAGAGGACTTTCTGAGGTCTTCTACATAGCAATTGCCATCTATAGATCTGTTTAAAAATTTAATTCTTATTTCTGTAATAGTGGAGATCATGTACCTTGTTACAACCTTGTCAAGGTGACAAGAGAGCAGAGTATGGGATGACTGCAAGACAGTTGTCAGATGGTGACTTTTTGGCTTTTACTCTGAGTAGACTTTTGAACCAAGGTCCTTCTCTTCATTTGTGAGCGTGCTGATCACTAATAAGAATTTATCCCTCTTTTTCATTCTCTCCACTTGCAATATTTAATTAAATACAAGGACAGAACTCTGCCAACACAGATGGCTGGCAGAGATAACATACCAGTCCACCTTGGCTGCCACCATATGCAGCGAACGAGACAGGAATTAAGGGTTCATTTATAAAGTGGAGATATAAAAAGTACTGTATCATAATGGAGAAGGGAGATTACAATGATTGCACACTACCAATAACTTAGTTATTTCTCTTTATGTCTGTATTTAATGACTTGAATAATTGTATTTAAATATATAGCACCAAGAATGTGTGTTTATATGTGCATATTAAATTTATTAAAAAGATTATTCAAAGTTAGATCCAGAAAGAAAATCTTATTTTCTTAACTACAAAAGACTTTTAAAAACTAAAAACAAACATTGACCAGGTTTCTCCCTCATTTAAAAGCCATCATGGCTCACTCTTCAAGTCCAGTAACATACACTGGGTGAATACAATTCCTTCTCCCCTGAAAATACAACTGTATAAAGCAAAAGATTCTGAATTGAGATTAAAAGCTTTATTCTCCTCTTTCTGACCAATTTATACTAAAATAATCATACATTTTAAAATGGAATGTCATAAAACTAGAATTTTTAGAAATATTTTTTACAAGTTGTTGAATTTTGTCCTATATTATAAATTAAGAAATTAATCACAGCAGATCTTTTACTGTTTTACCAGTAGCTTGACTTTTCAAAAAAGAGAAAAGATTTTGTCTTTTCAAAATATCCCAAATGCATACTAAGCATTAAAACAATTTAGAATTATGTAATCCATCCATCATCAATATAATTTCTTGGCTCCATTAATGGAGCTTGAATTATAAAATGTTAGAATTGCAGAAAAATACTTGTGGTCAACAGTAAGATACAGTAGAAGGAAAACCCAAAGGAACCTGAGGTGTTACTCCTCCGTCTTGAAGCCTTGATCTTTCTTGCACCCAAAGAAAGGCATTTCTTTTTATGTAAATTTTAGTCTGAGATAATGTACAGGTGAATTCACTGGTAAAACTGAAAGAGGGAGTTTAAAAGCTATTAAAGTCTTGCATAACTATGTGTCTTTTCCTAGTCTATGTATCTCTTCAAGGATGGAGAGAGACAATAAATCTTACACGATATTTCAGAGAAAATTGCGTCATGTCCAGAAGTTTCCTGTTTTTTCCAGCTTTTTCCGTGTATCAGGATTGGCTCCTGTAGTTACGAATTAATATAAACTCAGACTTTGATTTTTTTTCTTACATACAAGGGATTTTAGGCAGATTTTTTTTTTTTTTTTGAGTAAAACTAGCACAATGACTGAATTGATGTTTAAATTTTATTTTTTTTTATTTCAACAAAAAAATATAAGGGAAAAAGTCTCCATAGCCTGATGATATTTCTGTTCTCTGAATAGCAAGACCTTTTTTATAGACAAAAATTTCCATCTGACATATTGAAAAAAAGAATATTCATAAAGAATAACTTTTACATTTTATAAGTATATCCAAGAGGTGCTGTTGTGATGGCCAGAGCTGAGAATTACATGACCAATCATCAATAATGGTCATGACAGGACAGTAAGTTTTACATCAGCATTCATTTTTTAAACTTCTACAGCAGTTTTGAATACCTAGCAGTTGCCATACTCTATTTTAAAAATATAACAAAAATTATAGTTATGAATTACCATCATCAAATATAATTGTACATGATCATCTCTATCATAGCACTGCAAGTTAAATGTCTCATATTAACAGTTAATCACATACCTTAAATGGGTCCATGATGCATTTTTATGAACTCTTTAATGTGCATTGGTGAAGAATGCAAATTGTGGAGAGGGAAAGAACTTAAGCAAAACCATTTTTGTTGTTAATTTCCATATAGAAGGCAAAAAAGCTGGAAGTGGTCAGGGCATTTAAGCAGACATTAAATGTTCACTAGAGTACAGAGGTTTTTTTCTAGATTGGATGCTGCACTTTACAAAGATGAGTGCTTCAAAAGCTGTCGGAACAAGGTGGGAAATTCAAAAATTATATGGAAATAGCTTCGGGGTAACAATTCATGAGACACCTCGTGGGAGAACATGAAGTAGTTTCTCACACAGAAATTTGTAGCTTCAATAGGTGATTATTATTCTGTGTGTATTTTTGTAGTCTTTGTAGTCAAGGTTCAAAGATTGAAAGGGAAAAAGACAATTTACTTCAGTACAGTAGAAGTAATAATTCCACAACTGATTGAAATTTTGTTTTAATCAGAAAAGCTCAGTTTGTGTATATATATCTTTAATTACAACAGACAACTGGACATTTTTGGAATAATTTTTTTAGAACAAGACATTGAACATTTTCAGTCCTTCCTAAGGTAGATAAGGTATTGCTGTTAACCCAGAGGGATGTGCTGTATCTGACAGAGCAGTGCAGGCCTGATGGCAGCTGTGGTCTGGAGACATCAGTGCAACACCTGGTCAGCAGCAGAGGGAGGAGAAGAGCAGGTCATGGCACCACAGGGAAGATGACTGGGAGGTAGATTATTTGCAGAGACCCTGTAGGGCCAAGAATCCCAGCCCCATGTTGTGTAGAAGGAAGGACAGCTGGTGGCTGAAGTCAAGCAGAGGGAGAACAGGGACTCCAGCCGTAGTAAGAACTGGAAGATGGTGATTTTCGGGATGAAAAAGGATGTTTCTCCTTACAAGTGTTTGGTTGGAATAGTGGGGTCTGGAAGCAGGAGAGGAATGGGCACTGCTGGGGAAGTACCCAAACTGATTGCACCTGATCCAGGTGATGGAGCCAGTGCCTCCAGAAGGAAGGGTAAAGGGTGATGGAAGTCATCTGCGAACCAGACTTTCTGTCTTGGGACACTTGGGACACCTGAGTCCTAAATCTGCAATACTGTGAGGATTTTGACAAGGTTTGTCTGGGACTCAGGCTGCTACCGATTGCTGCTTATCCATGTGGGTGTCATGGCACTTCCAACGGAGACCTTGAGCAGATCAAGGCTCACTACTTGAATTTAGAATGATGGGTAAAGAGAAACTTGGTGTTTTCCTCAAATCTGCTGGTCAAGGGGAAGCAGCCAGGGAGGGACTGTGGATCCTGTGCATCAATGCTTGGTTGTGTGGTGGGCAGGGATCTGTCTTCTACAGGCATGAGAAATTTTTAATCACAAGAAGAGAGCAAATGTTACAGCTGTTTTCAAAACAGACAAGATGAAAGATCCAGGGGGCAGCAGCCCAGTCAGCTTCACATCACTCCAATGGAGGACTGTGGAAAGAGTTCTCCTGAAAGTCATTTCCAGACACATGAAGCATAAGAAGGAGACTGGGAGAACTGAGTCACACCAATGGACAAGGGCAAATCATGCCTGACCAACCTGATTGCCTTCTATGTTGAAATGACTGGCTCAGTGACTGAGAGGGGGTGTGTTTGACTTTAGCAAAGCTTTTGACAGGATGTCCCATGGCATCCTTGAAGTCAAACTGATAATTATGGACTAGGTGATGGATTGTAAGGGCAGCGAAAGACTGACTGTACTGCAGTGTTCAAAGAGTGTTGGTCAATTTTGAAAGTATGACTGGCTGACCGGTATGGGAGGCACTCCTCAGGAGTTGATGTTGAGGCAGTTAGTGTTTAATATCTTCATTCTACAGACTGGATGATGAAATGGGATGATCCTTCTTCAGATTCACGGAACTGCCGCTCAGAGAGACCTCGACAAGCTGGAGTAGCAGCTGCAGAAATCTTATGAAGATGAATGAAACAAATGCAAGGCTCATGGGGAGTGACTGACTGGAGAGCAGCTCTGCAGGGAGTCCTGAGGGACTGTGATTGAACACAAGACAGTGGCATGGCACCCCAGAAACGAACATAAGTGTGCACTGGGACAAAATAACAGACCATAAATAGCCAGCAGGCCGAGAGAATCATTACCACCCTCTATTCAGCTTTCAAGCAGCTTAATCTGAAATATTGTGACAAATTTGGGCACGTTTCCCAAGTGTTGGAACTATGCTGACAAACTGGAGAAGGCCCAGCAGCGGTCTAATGAGATGGGAAGTTGCATGAAGAACAGGGAATAGCCTGAAGGTCCCAGGTTTGCTTAGCCTGGGGAAGGAAAGGGAATGTAACTTCTTCCTGTGATATCTTGGTGGTTATAGAGAAGACTTCCAGGCTCTTCTCTGAGATCTGCAGTGAAAGGGTAAGAACAACATTCATAATTTGTTAAATTAAAACTCTGGCTAGATATAAGGAAAAAAAATGTAATGAGACTGGTTGAACACCAGAACAGGTTGCCCAGTGAGCTTGTGGAATCTACAGCTTTGGAAATACTCAAAATTTGACTGAAAAAACACTGAGCAACTTGATTTGATTTTGAGGATGCACCTGTTTTTAGCAGAGGGTTGCACTAAATGACCTCCAAAGGTCACTTCCAATAAATTATTCTATTATTCTATATTCAATTTATAGCTATGCATTCGTGAAAGTGTAGAATATTTTATATCCTTCTCCAGTCTAAGAATGAAACTTATGGCCACAAATAATTAGTACTCTAATTAGGATGAAAGAACTTTCTGCATCTGAGTCTTTCTCAGACTTGTTGACTAGCAAATAATTTTTTGCGTATGAGGGAATCCTCCTGTGCATGAAAGCTTCCAACAATGCAAATGTTTATGATCCTGATACAGAGAAACCATATGCAAGCAGATGATTCATGAGATTCAGGCTTCTGTTCCATGTTCCAATCATGTCTGATTTATGAAACGTAAACAGTGGGTCCAAACCCATCCTAGTTGTCAGTGGTCCTTGTGAGGCAGTAAATATCATGAATTTCAAACTGTTTAAAAATCTTTCAAAACTGCTCAGCATGCAACTGCTTTTATAGTTACATGAGCTTTTAAAATGCACATTTCCTGAAAGGCAAGCAAGCGGGAATAATTACTATTCATTTTTTTCCTCTCAGCTTAGAGAGTTAAATTGTACTCAACAGTTATTTCTCCCTAGTGCATGATACAGCAGAAATCCTTCCAGGGCAAATGCACTGCAATCACAGAGTTGGCTTCAACAGCAGAGGCACTAAAAGAAGTAATTCAGATTAATGAATGGATGATGTAGATACACTCTGTCAGCACTGTTTGCTACAGGGATCTCCTAAAGCTCTGGAAATGAAGACTTCCTCTGGAAAGTTTGTTTGCTCAGCCTGTGGTAGGTAGTGAGAATCTGTTCTTTTAAGGACCCTATTTCTCCCCACTCCACTGGTTTCAGAATGCTTACCTTTTCTTTTTGAACATGAAAGGCTGGACATTACAAATAACAAAACTCAAGTGTCAAAAGACTTCATCACTGTCAGCAAGAAGCTCATGATGTTTTCTCAAGGAACAACCCACACATTCATCTGTCTTTAATAAAGGCAGATCTGCCTGGCTGTATCAGCTGATGTGCTGTGCTTGCCTTGGAATAAGAATCATTTGTTGCTTTTTTTTCAGTGGGAGGGTTTTCAAGATTTATGGGTGTGCTGAGAAAACATGGGAGGAATCTGCCTGGAGGGCTGATTGATCTCCACGGTGTGAAAGATGTACTCAGTGAAGTGCGTTTATACACACTGTCCTTGGCTTGCAGTGCAGCTTTCCAAGGGTAAGCCTCACCCAGCCTCTTGAGAAACAACTTATTTAGTAGCTTCTTCTCCATATGATTTGTTAATTTATGGGAACAGAAGTGTTGAGACTTGTTGCAGAAATGAGAGTAATCCTATTAATGAATGTGGCTCTGAAATGGGAGTTTGTGGGAAACAAGACCTTGAAGTTGTGAAACACATATATTCATATCCTTTAACATGCTTAAATGTTCCAGAAGTTAAGTAAGGTGTTATAAGAAGGTCCTACAACATTTTATAGCAAATTCTTGAGAAATTAAAAAAGAAAATTACACTTTGTAAATGTTCAGACTAATTAGGTACAATGAAGAAATTCTTTATAGAATATGCCACCAATAATTTGATATAGTAAAATAAAAAATCTAACTGGGCCAAAAGGAAAATTTGACATAATATAAGCAATTCGTTGTTTAACCACAAACACTGTATACTGGTCTAATCTCATTCCTGGAACTAAACTATGAAGTGTGCATATGTTCTTCTAGGAGAGAGCCCAATATTGCTTTTTTGGTCCCATCATGCCTTAATCCTGCCTTCTGACCTCAATAATCTAGTCATTAGTAGAGTCATTTAAGATCATGATATAAATTCAAATATCTTCTGTCATGCAAAGTAGCAGAGATTTAATCTCTGGGACTCCAGACTTCTGTGCTAGCTTAGAAAGTAGTGTAGCTTCCTTTCTTCCCTTTTAAATATTCTGTGTTTGCATAAAATGTTCAGACTTTTGCTAAAGGAAGAAAGAATGATAGCTGCTAACATCATGAATATGACTAAAAGGTCTCATATTTTTCCCACATAAGCATTTTGTACCTGGTATCCACTACTTAAGTGTTACAGTCACTAGACGTGAATATAAAAAGAAAACATCACATCCTCATGGAATCACAAAATTCATCACTCTTCATAAAGAAACCTTTCTATTCAAAGACTTTTTAGAGAGGCTGCAGGTCAGATAACAATAGCTATCATTCCTAGGTACAAAGTAACTCACTGCCATCATTAGCTGCATTAAACTGTAGATTTATTGGTGCTGAACCATCAGTTTCAGGTGAAATTTTTAGAGGCTCTCTAGCCAAACTAGGAACTCTGATGTTTGCCGTGCTGAAGATCACAGCTGATACCCCTGCAGTTAGTAGTAGAAATGGCAGGGGGTTAGGAAGTTTGGGTTTCTAGAAGCATGGCTAGCAGATTTAGGACCAAACAATCCCAAAGAATGGGATCAGGCTTATGCACAGCTGAAGAGGGTTTAATCTTATTCTGGCTGTTACCATAACATTTACAGTGTGTAATAGCACATAACACCTATTCTGTGTACACAGAGTATATGCTAATGGGCAGCTTTTGTTCCATATGTGTTAGCAATGAAAACAAATTGGATTATTACCTTAATTACAATCCCTCTCCCATGTAAAGGAGTCTTTCTTAATATCTTCTATAGTCCTTTCTAAATGTACAGGTGGATTCCTACCTGCAGTTGTCATACCTTGTTACCAGCTGTACAGCTCCTGTAACACTTCTTGTTGTAGCTTTATTTTATTGCCTTCCTAGTTGTGCTGTAACTAGCCAACATACAGAATAAACTCATAAGCTATAAACTCCCTCAGTATCTATTACAATACCTGTTTTGATATAACTATGCCTTTTAAATTAGGTGAGTTATTGACCTTGACTTAAACAACACTTCCACTCCAACTACTGCTAAATAAAGACGTTGAGGGAAAAAAAAATAAAAAAGCTAGATGTTTATGGGAAAAGGATTTACCTAAGTCTTTGCTATCTGAAACTGATATTCAGTGTTGATGGAAGATAAAATAAGTCTTTTAGTCTAAGCTGTAGGTAGGATATTTCCAGATGTCAGCAGCACAGAGACCTAACAGTGTTATATTCATAAAACATCGAGGAACCTATTTCAGGGTTCAGGAAATCTGTGAATTTAAATCTGCTTACACCAGCTCCATTAGTGAACCCTGGTTTTAACCCAAATTAAGGATAAATTCAGTTGTGCATTACCCTTTGGAACAAAACTTTGTATTTTGCTCAGAGACAATGCAAAGAGAAAGCACAGCTCAGACGTGTCTGAGAAATTGAGTGTAGTCAAATCTGTACGAGAGACAGCCACAGCTGTAGGTCCTTCATGTAGCAGCATATAACACTGTCGATGCCCACACACCCAGCAGAGGTTACAAAAACTCTTGAGAAAGCTGCAGGAGGGGATTTACACACATCTCCAAACTGGATCGGCATCTTTCATGGAAAGTATAGACCTTCAAGGAGCATCCCATGGGGATCATAATATGCAGGAAAACAGCTCGGTGTTTAACACACAAGAATTTGAGGATTGCTTGTTTATAAGCACCTGCAGTGCTTCTAATGCTGACAATTGTGTGCTAATTCTCTCATACTACTATTTTAGTTTGTTGACTCTTGGTCAGAATGTTCTTGGGTTTAGTTCACCTAATTTTGAACTGTGCATGAACACTGGTCTCTGCCTGTGGAGACCATAGATTAACAGGATGTCAGCCCAGAGAACATCCTCAGCTTAGCATTAGCATTTTCTGAAGCCAGTGGCCACTATTACGCCAGCCAGAAGGAAAGACTTCTGTGCTGCATTCCAGACAGTGGGAAGATGGTCAAATACAATCATTTAAGCACAGAAGAGAGAGAAAAATAAACAAGGACCATATACCAGCTCTCAAGTTCAACAGAAGGAGTCACTGTTTCTTGGTTTTACCCAAGCCAACCATCATCTAGTGCTGTGCTTGTCTTCTTGCACATTCTGATTGTTTTTATTGCACCTCTTTAGAAAAAATGCACTAAATTCCTACTGAAGTGTAATTTCATGGGAGGCCTGACACAAGGTAACTGTAGAGCCAAATTCTGCCAGACTAGAAAGCCAAAAAGTACTTCAGTGGTGCTTTTAGTTGTCTTCATTGTGAACCTATTGCCTCTAATACAATATTTTGTTCCATAAAGTGCTGCAGAGATGCATACGAAAAGATTAATCCCTGCCAAAAACATGAGTTTAAATAGAAAAGGCAGGCCAGGAAAGAAACATGATTCTAATACTTTCAGGTGATTCAGATCATCTAGTTTGGACTCTTCTAGAGCACTGGCTGATGAACAACCCCCACATGCCCCATAAAGGGATGCAAACCTTGAGGGCCTAATGAGAACACACTGGTGGGAAGACAAGTCTTAATATGAAGAAATTGAGTTCCATCACTTTCCTCATATTCACTTCTGCTCTCTTATGGCACTACTTAATGGACTTAAAGAAAGGCAGAGTGAAGGAGGAGGAGTGACCAGATCTGCTGAGAGTTAAGAACCCTTTTAAATGGATATTAATTTCCTAATGTGAAAGGCATTTCTCCCACTCTAAGGGCAACATAGAGTCCAAGAAAAATTTTGCAAATTTATGAATACATCTTCAGAACAAAAGAAATCTGATCATTTCACATGATCTTTGAAGTAGCTGCTGAATGGATAGGGATGAAGGAGGCGGCAGATTTTTCAGAGACCCACAGAGAATTTGAGGGATGAGATGATGATTTTCATGGGCACACCTCCTCTCCAACACCCTTGTACTCAACTTTACCAATGCCAGCACTGTATAAACAGGTATAAACAGGTTCATTATTAGACTACTCTTCTTCCACATGATCCTGTCTACATGAAACTCTCTATTTTTGTATCTGAGGAGGCACAGAAAGAAATAATTTACTTTAAAGGAACGAAATCTCCTTACAGAACATTTCACACATTTCACATTTGCACATGATTTCTTTTTNTTTTTTTTTTTTTGGCAAATATCTCCCTCATCTTGTTGGTGAATGTTTAGGGAAGAAGTAAGATCCAACCAGTCTGACATTTAAAACCAAATGTCTCAAGGTAAGAATAAGAACAGCTGTCAGTAGGAATTAGCAGGAGCCAGCACTTGAGATGAGGTTGGTATTTGACAGTGTTCATGAATACATTTCACACTGAAGATGTTACCTTTCAGGCTTTAGGTTTCCCTTTTCTTTTTAAGCAATATCTGGCCTTACTAACCCTTTTAATGTTATGAAGTGGTACATTATTTTATACATGACAAGCATGAGGGAAGAACCCTATTATCATTCTCCCACGTACGTGTTGTAACGTGAATTAATGCAAGGAGGGAAATATTCATCCATTTCATGAGGACAGCTGAAACATTTGCTGCCAAAATTCCTTGCCTGTCATTTATTACTGACATTGAGAACATTTTTTATGCACTTGTGAAAGAGCTTTCCAAAAAACATTGGAGTTTATGAATTGCTTGCAAATTTGCAGCTGATAAAGTTGAATTTTCAATACCTTGCAGGGCTTACATTTCTCTGTGGCTTTGGAAATAACCTGTACATTTAAATTGCTTTACATGACAATTTAGATTTGCTCATAATGTGCTACATGCTCGGTGACGTTTTTCTGGTGCTGTTATTCCAGTTAGCAGTTAGGTCAGTGCAGACTTATGTCTCCTGCAGAGCAGCTCTGCTCAGGAGGGGGAAATCCTTTGAAATTCGTCAAGGTTTCCAAATTCTTCTTGTAAGAGTAAATATTTTGTGGATCTCTAATGCAGCCTACTGTTAAAGTACAGGGAATACTTGTCAGACCACAGTATAATTACCATATTCATGGTGGTAATTAAGTCTGCACTGCCCTAAACTATTTTGACAAATTCTCTCTGACTCAAAGGGGAGCTGAGGATCTTCTTCCTTTTCTCAAGGTTGCTTAGTAGCCTATAGAATTTGAAATTGTATTAGGGAAATAGATATTTTAGAAAACCTGAACATTTTATTAATCTGTAGTTTTATTAAATCTGTTTATTTCTAGAATGTTTTTCAGACATTTTCAACAGAAAAAAAGCCATGCAAAATATCACTGAAGTATGCAGAGGTCAATATGTATTTGTATCAGAGAGTAAATCAAAACTGAATGTTGTCCTTGAAGGAGAAGGACTTCAGGACAAAAATCAGGAATTTTCTGCAATAAAACATTTCTACCTGCGAAGGGGAAACTTATCAGGACTGAAGCTTTCCAAAGGAACATACCAAATTTGACAAAGCTGTCACATGGAATTTCTGGTAGAAGTTATAGAAAACAAGAGAGAGAGAGAGAGAGAGAGGGAGAATCTAATCAAGTACTCTTCCCAGAAAACAGCAAAATGCCTCCAAACTGCCTCTTGGACACCAAACCATGCCTGGCCACTGCGTGAGAGAGTATGAATTACAAGTAAAACCTACGTGGTGAGTGTCTTATTAATTGAATGGTAAAGATGATAATGGAGCTCTTGCTGTTAATTGATTAAAAAGGATTGACTATCCTCGTATTTTATATTTTATTTACAAACACAACGTAAATGCTGAGTATCTACCTGACTGTAGAAATATGTTTTGTAGTTCTCACCAATCTGTGACTGAGAGAAAAATAAAATGCAAAACTATAAATCTCTAAGTCTTCTCAAATTTTCCCTATTGCCTAAGCACTACACTGGTTTACAGCCTTCCTGAGTGTCTGATATGAAAGAGCTCAACATTTACATAAAACCAGACCTGTATGCATTTTATTGGATGTGATGTAGATTTCTTACACTTTCCCCAAAATATCTCAGAGCCAGTATTGCTGTAACTGTCTGTGGCTGTATCACATAGACCTCAAGGGAGGAAAGATGCAGAGACACATGTATGTGTATCCCCAGGTACTTCCAAATATATCCCTGTTTTAGTGTATTGCTTTTTGCAACTATTTGCTCCTTGCCTTCTTTATTCTGGCACCGTTCCTGGCAGATAAAAATATCTATTGAAATTGGTTCTCTCTCACTTCTTTAGTTTCTCACAGTTCAGCTTTTTCCTCTCACTAACAGCTGTGGGCAGTTTCTCATACAATTGTCTGCTTCAAAGTGTTTTTTGAGAATTTCGGATGGAAAAGATGGGAAGGTGAGTCTTGGGGAGAGTAAGGCAGTGCCACTTTAGTGACAATACCAAAAGTGGTGAGTACATTTTAGAGTTGCTTTAAATTAATTTTAATTCTCTATGTGTTATTTAACAGAAATTCACATTCTAATCCACCAGCATTAAAGAAAGAATCTGTTTTGGTAAGACCCAATATCTGGCTGAGTTCATTTTAGCCATTGAACATCTACCTGTCTTCAGCATGACTCATGCATGTCCTCAAAGTTTGTTTGAGGCTGAGTGCTTGGCTGAAATGAGATCCGGATTATTCTGCTGAATAAGCCTAGGTTATGGCAGGTCAGTCAATAGCAAATCTGTTTTACACAGATTTGAAAAAAAAAAAAAAAATTTTGTACTTAATTCATTTGATATTTACAGGCACATTTAATAGGGTGTTGTACTTCGATGAGAAATAAGGATCGTCTATAACTTGTTTGGACCTTAAAATGCCTTCTTGAATTAAGGCTACATATTAAAATAATGTTATATTTTCCCAGGATGTTCTGCATGTCTTAGTTTCTGTGACTGTAATATCATGATATGAAAAAAATTAAGGTGTTCTTGCTTCCTTCTCTGACCCAGCTCTGGCCAGAGATTTCCTGCTTCCTACCAAGAATTTGCTGCTCTTTCAGCTGTGAGGGGACAAACCTTTAGGGAGGGGAGGATGCTGTATACAGAATCAAAAAAAACCTCCAAAGTTCCAGGAAAAATAAGAGTGCTGATAAGGAATGCAATAAGTTGGCCTTGCACAGAAGCTATCATCTCTTGGAGCTATATTTTTACTCAAATAAATCAGAACATAAGAACATGTTGCACAGACAATGCTTCAAGGCTTATTAAGGATAGCTGGTACTTTTAAGTACATTTAGGGCATAAAAGCAACCAAATGTTCTTGAATAGTGAATTCTGTGTAAAATGTGGAAAAAAAGGGGAAGAGAAAGAGTCTCCAAGAATCAAAACAGAAGAAAAGATGTGTGAAATCCCTACTTCCCATTCTTTTTCTGACAGCTTGTATTTTTTAAGGTCATATCCTCCCATAAAATTGAAAGATGCACAGAAATATTCTTACAAAAAATATTTTCTAAATAAACTATGCTATTTTTTTCCACTGTGAGTGTTTTTCAAAGTGAAACTAATATGCTTGTACATTTTCAATAAGAAAAAAAAATTAACTGTAAGCATGTACTTTACTGAGTGCAGCATAAATATAATTTCTACAGTAATTTCTGATAAGAATATACATCAGTGCATATTTCAGATCACTGCAGCTTCAAGTATTTAAGTAACCCTCTGGGAAAGGTCACGGTTTTCCAAAATACAGATCCTGAACTCCCTCTCGTGCTCACAGCAACAGCACACACTCGTCAATCGATGTTTTGGCACCCCCTCCTCCCTCCCATCTCTTTAGTGATTTACAAGCAACTAAAGGGCCCCCTGGTTGTTGGAGCAGTATTTATGTCCTTTCAGTCTGCCAGAGTTGCAGGGCTGGCAGTGAGGAGGCCAGCTTGTGGCACAGGATCCCCAGCTTGCCCAGCATCCATCCCTATGCTGCGCGTGGCTGCATCCCGGGCACGGCCGGTTGCTATGGAAGCAGCACAGAGCAGGGATCTGACACACTGGGAGATGCTGGGGGGACTATTCTTCATCCATAGAGACACAGCAGTGCTCTCATGGAAACTTATCCTACCTGCCATTTCACTGGGGCTGAATGGTCCTGTATCCTTTGGGGTACGACTTTTGCTTCCTATGAGGGTGTGCAAAGAGAGATTTTGTACATCTGGATCTGATTCTCTCTAAGCTTTAATGTTAAATAAACTTGAGGCTTATTTTTCTTTTGTATGTATTCTACATGTTTTTCAATGTTTTTCAGTGGGAGGTAAGACAAGGCAAAAGTGGGTGAAATGGATGACCTCCAGCTGAACCTCCCTGTCAGTCCCCAAAATCATCCCCTACCTGGGAAGCTGTCAGCCCAGGAGTGAGTGCTGCCCCTGGCCAGCCCTGGGAGCTGCTTCAGCTCAGATGCTGCAGTCTTTCAGAGCAGGGGAGATCAAGTACACGCTGATACATCACTACAGTGACAAGGCACTTTTCAGTCCATTGCTGAGGTCATATCTAGAAAGGGACCAATTTGCAGAAACCTAATCCTTTAATGAATATTCTAAACTCAGTTCTCCAAAAGAAGATTAAGCTTGTTAAACAATATTCCTTAAAAATTTACACGTGTAAAAGTGAGAAATTATTTTCTCAATATCATAGACAGGATTTAGTTTGCAGGTTAAAATAGCTAGATAGAAATGTCTATATGTGAGGCAGGTGTCAGAGCCCTCTTAATTGAAGATCTCATGCATATCTTCTTTCCAATATTATAAAGATCAAGAATGAGGCAATACTCTTATTTTTATTCTACTACCTAGAATTTGTAATTAGCAGTTTTTTACAGGAATCATCTCATTCATTTACATCTATCTTAAAATTAGATATATAAGTTAAGATTGTTTTTGGTGTTGCTGTAGAGAACTTTCTCAACCAGAATCATAATACCGTATTTCTAAAGTGCCAACTCAGTTTCTTTAGACTATTTTTTTAATGGATAAAATGGGTGCTCTCTGAAGGATCATGCCTCACATCCTTGATTACATAAAAATAAGGACTAGTCTCAAAAGGATGTTCCTTTTTTTAGATAAATGAACCTGACCAAAATGCTCTGTATTTCCACCTTGTAATTACAGAGACAAAAAATTTTAAATGATCGGAGTTACCAATCTCGTGTACAAAAATTTTGCTATTTAGATTCTTCTAGAGAGTTTACTAGCTTCTACCATGAGAAGAAATCCAACTCTGTGCTCCTTATGGGTAAGAAATAACATTATGCAGTAGTAGTATATTTATATAATAATAATTTGAAGGACTGAGAAACAAGTGACATTTTAGTTTGCAGGGAAATAAAATAATTTGCATGAAATCAATAATTCATTTCCTTTTGCCTACCAAATGATGTCCCATAATTTAGTGTCAAAATAGTGGCTTCTGTGGAATAGAGATGATTTACAGTTGGAAAATTCATCTTGGAGCACCCACCACGTAATGAGATTTCACTGGGAGTCATTCTCATGCGAATCTGGCTTAAAGCCAGAACAGTTGGAATCTCTAGGGTTTGTTGAAAATTGGGTTGGATTTCTTGGTAGTTTTTCTTTCTGGCTTTCAGAAGGGACTTCCAGCAGCAATGAAATCTGGAATTGCTTCAGCTCTCAGCATCTCCATGCTTCCCAAAATAAAAAGGGCATCTGTTTGTAGATATCCCCTTACATTTTTTTATTATTATTGCAACACTTGCATGTAGACTTACTCATGAACTAAATTATTTTTTGTGTTGTGGCACAGCATGTGATTTAAAAAAAAAACCAAAACCACCAAAAACCACCTACAAAAAACTAGTTGGATGGAAGTAAGCTTGGCAAGTAAAGTACATTTTCTGCATTTTTTCTTTTAGAAGATTATGATTACATGTAATCTCACACCCCTGAGCAGATGCTATCTGTTTTCCCTTCCAGAGCTTTAGGCTGTAACCAACAGGAGACATAAAGGAGACAGAGGAAGCTGTGAGAGACTGTAAGGCTTTCTTAACATGGATTTTTTTATCAAAAATAAAAGCAGGAGAAGGTCCATTTCTGCACTAGTTAAAATGGCAGAAGTTAGTATGAAAATGTAAAACTGAATTTTAATTTTAAGGAAAATTGCTGAACAAATTCCACTTAGAAGGATTACAATATTTACCTTTTGTCTTTCCTGTTGTGTGCATTAGTCTTGCTGAGCCATGTATTTCTTTCATCATTGTAGCATGTCTGTTATAACTGATGGTAATGACACTGTTATTTCTGTGGTACAAATCGATGGTAGTGGATACCTAAGTGAATGCATTTTCCTGTGTGCATGGTGGCCTATATCATACTCATAAATCTGTAACTATATATGAAAACATCTTGTAATTTCATGGCTTCTTATATGCCCCTTTCTCTATGCAATGAGCTGAAGGTTAAAGCCTGTGTCAAGGTTTTACTAGAAGGACATTGCTGCAAGAATTACAAAAAATTTCAGAAGATGTGAAGAAAGGCACAAAGGAAACAAAAGGATTAATGCAAAAAAAAATCAGCAACAGAAGATAGAAATTCTTCTGTAAAGAACCTTTCTAGGTAAAGATTTTGTGTAGGAGAGGTTTAATGCACAGTTCTTCCTCCTGACAGAGACATATGAACACACAACCTTCAACTCTTAAAAAATACATTGATATTAAAAGAGAGGATAATCAAGGACAGTATAAGTATTGGTCTGAATATTTCCATTTGATGCTCTTCATATGTGAGCAAATAAATATTAAATTGATGCCATGCAGGTTTCGCTTTCTAATGCAAGAGCCTATGCACAAGTCAATAACTGGAAAGAATATTTCAAGTGTAAAAGCTCCAATAGAATGAAGAGGAGGGGCCCCATCAAAAAGTGGCCAATGATCTGATAATTCAAATATTCACTTGAGAAGAGTGATCACATAGTTAGAATCTCCTGATTGTAGCAGTCAGAGTACATTTGCAGTGATGATCCCCTTCTCCAATGAGTGAGTTATTTACTCTCTGGCTTAAGTAAAATTTAAACGATTTACACAGCGTGAAACATCCCCCACAGCAAGGACAACTGTTCTCCTGTTGTGGTGAAGGAGATGTGAGTCCACATTTTTTAGCCAGAGTTGTAGGTGAATCTGAGTCTTCCAGTGCCAGAATTTTTGTCTGCTGGTGATAAATGGAATGAGGAACACCTATCTGGATCTGTTCTCCAAATGGTGCTGGCCCTAACTGATTTGCCAATTAATTCAACTAGAAATTAAAAATACGTTGTGAATAGTCAAAAATAATATTTTTTCATTAAATATAAATTTATTGAATTACTTATATCATTTTACCAATACATGAATTAATTCCATCATGAAAAATTGTCATAGAAGTGGTTATTATCATCAGTAAAATATATTCTCCGTTACTTCTGGGTTTTGGTTTTTTTTTACTCTAATGTTATGATTGTGAATGGCTGAACTAAGGCCTTTGGTTTGTGATTTATACAAACAGTGATCCTCAAACACTCACTGTTCTTTTCCACAATACTTCAGATTATTTTTCCTTTGACACCACTACTAAAGTGTATTTTTATTTTCCTAGAGATCTCATCTAGTCTTTGTTTTATCTCCAACCTTTTTTAATTGAAACTTACTTAGCTGAAAGAAATCGCAGCTTAACTGACTCAATAAAAAGTTATCTACAGATCAACACCTAATATAGCTTTTTCTATTCTGAAATAACACGTTTGAGTAGCCTGTTGGTTCGTTCAACTTATTTCTTACCATCTGATGCCAGACCTCGTAGAAAGAATACATATGTGTATTTATCACAGTTTATATCATTTTTTCACTTAAAGAGAGCTGAGAAATAATACATTTTCTTCAGTGACTAGCATGTCATGGCTCTGAGGGAATATTGATTTGAAATGTGACCTTTTTAAGAGTCAGAAAAAGACAGGAAAAAGAAATGTAACAGCATGTCAACAGCAGTTTTGACCACTCAAATCAGCACAAGTTGTCTGAAGCACTGTTTTGTCCTGCATACTTTTTCTTAGATTCTCCATAATTTTCGCCATCCCTTTTTTTTTTTTTTACTCAACCTTATGTTGAAAACTATTTAGATATTGCTGTTATATTCTCTGATGGTTTTAGGTGTGATATTTCATTTAGGTTTGAGCGGCACAGTTATGACTTAACTCTGTTTTCTGCTTTTTTCTTGTAGTATTTTTTGCATTACCCTTGTTATAAGGGGTATATAGGACATGTTAGTTGGCACAGTTTGGCAGGTGTTCCCACCTTGTACCTGCTGTGGTAATGGCAAAAATTCCCAAAATTCTCCATTGCAGGTGCGAGTAATCATCAACTTTCCTACAGATGTCCGTTTCAGCTTTAATGTCTCTATTTTATTTCTCTAGCTCAATAAAATGTGTTATTAGGTTAAAAAAGTAACATTTTTCTTCTTCAGAGTTGTCATTAATTTTTAATTTTTTATTGTATTTTTTTGCTTAAAATACCTCAACCAAGTGTCTCTGGGATCATTGTTTAGTTCTATAAAGATGATTTTATAAAATGCTGTTTAATGGTCTGTGATAAAATACCCAAACGTAAAAATCCATTTAAGTCTCGATAAAAACTTTATCTTACTGTGTGTCCAAAATGATTTATAACTTCTGTATTATTATTAATACAATCTAAAATAAGAGATAACTTTTGGCTATGCTGAGTTCTGTTTTCATTGCTTGTTTCCTTGCATTAATGCATAGTAATTAAGCTTTATTAAAAGACTTAAACCTTTTTCCTTTTTTTTGGATGAAGTAACTTTTTGACTACCTCTAACATAAGGTGATAATCCTAATATTCAAAAGTCAAAATTAGATGCAGAAGTGTGAATTCAAATACCAAGAACGACCCTGAATGATTTGGAACTGCAAAACCGCATCTGAATTCCAGAGGGTCATTTTCATTCACTGCTGAAGTCAACAGAAATTTTGACCTGGATTTCAGATGATGTATGGAATAATGTTGTGAGAAAAGATTATAGTGAAATATGTTGCTGATTCCCTTTCCAGTCACAATGGTGACTGATTTTGTGCATTTAGTTCAAGAGGTGCCTTTAGTATTTCTATCAAAGCCATAAACATGCATGGTTGTGTTATGACATAAGGTATATTCCAGCTATTGCTTAATAATAGAATTAAGATTGCATATGCTAATTTAACTTCTAGCCTGTGAAAACCAGTATCACCTAGTGAAAAATGGGGCACCTTTTTTTTTTTTTTCTTCTCAGAAAGAACTATGATTCATTGTTATGTTTAAGAGTTATTTTAAGAATAAGATAAAATGAACAAAGGTATTCAGGGGTAGTCATAATATCATTGAAATTAGGAAATTCTAATGAAAGTATTCAATAAAATAATCATCATATGATTAGCTATAATAATAGCAATAGTACTAATAATGAAATATGATTCAATAACAGACTACACCAAGGGAAAGTATAGTCCTTAAAACAGAGAGTTTATTCTGTCTCTTTTACTTTCATACCTCACATATTCCATTTAAGCAATATAATAGCATGATTAGTCACGGGTTCTTTGGATGATACTGTAAGACTTTATATATAAGCATGGGGTGATAACCGGTGTGGCAATTTGTATTTTCACATGGGAAAATTGTAGTACCTATTATTAGATTTATTGTGACATCCAGTGATGAAATTCTTGCCTCATTAAAATAAGTAGACTATTTGCTAGTTACTGCAGTAGAGCCACAATTTCAGCCCACAACCTCAGCTCATAATTCAGTATGTCTCCACTGAGTTCATTGATTCCAAGCCAAAACACACATGCTAAAGTTCCCAGGCACTACTGAAATATCTTCCAGAAGCAGGAGACATTATCTTCCAAATAACACACAGAAGGTTAGTTCCTTGTATTTTTCAAAGGGCTGTGCCATGGCTTTCTAAGGCATGTATCATCCACACAGATACATACAGAGGATGTCCTTAACAGTTCTTGGTAAATTGTAGGCCTAAGTAAAAAAAAACTTGTTCTGTGTTTCACCTACTCAAACTGTTTTAGAAAGGTTGGACTTGACTAGATCCTGGAAGTCCACCCAGGAAAACACAGGGGATACAGAAAACAGTGTTTGCATCAGGTCAGTGGTCCTTGTCCATGTCATCCTGATTTGAGCAATGGTCCCTTACTGAGATCTTTGAGTACACTTCATTGTAGAAGCTTTCTTCAGACGATATTTAACACTAAAACTGTGGCTGGTGTCCATTACAGAGTAGGGATTATAATTCTAAGTGGCTTGGCTGAATTCCAATATGAATAGCTTTATTCTGCCCACATAAGACATTCTACTGTAACTTCATGAATGGTACTTTAGGTCCTGCATCAGAAGTGTTCTGGCCAAGAGCTGTGCCTTGGTGTATTGTTGTATTAATTCTCATTGCAGACAGAAGGTACTGCAGATGTGTGCATACTGAAGCTCAGATACAAAGCTATCAAGTTCCCTCATATAAATTTTCTTTTATTTTGTTTTGTTTAAGCCTCTCCTCACCTCTCCCAGTTTTTAACTTCCTGATGAACTCTTGCTGGCAACCACCACATTTTACTTCCAGCTGGCAGGTCAAACAAACACCCTCTTTGAGGGCTGATTTTAATGCACAAGCAGACCAGAACATGTGTAATGTTATGTAGCAACCCAGCCAGCTTCTCTTTGCTCTTCTCTCTGCCCTCCCAGACACTTATTGAAACTACATTCCTAGGAAAGGTTGGACAGATAATCTAACCTTGAACCTCTCACATGGAAACAGTCTATAATGTTTTGTGCCAAATAATCTATTTTGTTCCCAGTGAGCATGTAGTTTTCCAGGATGTTGATCTATTTCAGCATGAATTTAGACAATAATATTGTTTTCTCCATCTCCTAATGGCTCTCTAGTATAGTTTATAAAAGTTTACTTTATAAGACACTTGTTTTGTATTATATATTACTTGTGTTATTTGACAAATCACATTAATAAAAATTCTTAACTAGCTCAAGCAATCTGCTTAAAAGGAACTTCTGTCTTCTGTGTAATGTCTTTTCTGCCGAGGCCTTCCTAGATGGCAAATTTGAGCAAACTCCCCTCTGATGACAGAGGAATAAGTTTCTGGCCTCTTTGTGGAGCAGAGACTGCCATTGTTGCCATGTGTTATGGTTGTTGGATTGGAAAGATTACACTCAAAGTCAGTCCAGTTGGCGGCTACAGAGTAGTAAATGTTCTTCATCAAACACCACTGTAGGCCTGGCTTGTTTCCACAGGACCTGTGCTTCACTCATGAGGCAGGACAAAATCAAAGTTGCCTGGGCAATGGTTAATATATACCCAGAATTTAAAGTAGATTATCTGTGGACCAAATGAGCTGGATCTTGTTGAAATGCAATCATGTTATCTAAGTAATACTACTATAATGTGACTTTTTTATAAGACTATTAGCTTTACATCCTACTGAATTATATGAATATGTGCTCAAGTACAATAAATTTCAGAGCCCATCCAATCATCATATCCGTCTAGTAAAACACACTTTTTAATGTACATTTAATAAAATAATGATTTGAACAGTTGGCTATTCCATTTTAATCAGACAAACTGATGTGTCCATATTTCTTATAAATAAGAAAATCTCTGGCTGTGGGAAGTAAATGCACATCTCTTCGAGAGGAGTGATTTGTTCTGAATGCAATTCCTCTCTGGAATGCTCACAGATCAGCAGTATGACCTACTGTACATTGTTTCCTCTGCAGCATTTTGCTGGCTTCATATATTTTAATTTCAGAGCTAATGTCTTTCAATGTTCTTTTTATTGGAAGTAGTGAAACACTAATGAACCAGTATTCAAGCCAAGAGATGAAAAAACATAGGGGATTTTTATCTTTGCAAAGGCAGTTCTATAGACCAAACAAGTGATTTACTAATACCTTGACATATCCTATTAATGGAGAAGTTGTTTTTTTTAAAAAATAAATGGTAAACTATTGACCACTATGTAATTAGCAACAGACCTTTACGAGGTTCTTTTCTGATCTGATTGACAATCTGTACTTTAAGAGGTGTTTGGTAGATGGATTTTAGAAGACAAACTGATTATCTTTCTAATTCTTAAGGAGAGCCATTGGCTGCAGTGTTATGTCACTCAATAGTTCTGAATTCAAGGAAACCATGATGCATGGCCTAATCAAAGAGTTTTTATTTGACAACTGCTAACAGGACAGGTGTGCCCTTGGCCCTTGCTGTTTGTTATGAGCTTGTTTCATTCTCTTTTTGCCCCAGTGTCTGTTACTCACCAAGAGCACATTAATCATGTCTCCTGTCCTGTACAAACTGCAGCACAGACAGAGGCAGCTGCTACAAGATAAGTACTCCGGGAGTGGACATGAACCCAGCAGTCTGCAAGGGTCAGGCATCCCAACTAAAAAGGGCTCTCAGAGGCCAGAAATTACTTAGAGGGGAAAAAAAAAAAAGGAAAAAAATAAGAGGTATGTGAAGACAGGCTTACTGAATAAAAGAACTCTGACCACCAACCACTTCTCCATTAAAAGGTTATTGTTTTAGAGCCTATTTGAAACCCTAAATGGAGGAGCTTTAGGGAGATGTTATTACAGGATGGTTTAAAGCTTACAAAAATTTCTCAGCAACCCTGGAAGCTGCATAACAGAATCATTTTTTAGTGACACCAGTCACTCCAGACAGAACATGGTGATAATGCAGATACGCTGTTTCAGGTATTCAGGCTGGTTTGAAATGGTTTCAGATCCATCTAGGACAGCTATCTATGTGTTGACACACCCATAAGAACCTCCTCAGAAAAGGAGTCTCAGTGCTATGAATCAGTCCATTACATTGATCAAAAGCAAAATAACACAACAAAGCACAGAAATGTGGAACAAATATTTAAAATAAGAGTGCCGTAGGGGAACCATTTCCACTCTACACAGACCTTTGAGTGATTGTGTTCAAAAGCTCTGTAACAGATGAAGCTGGCAAAAATAAAAGGAAAAACAAGGGTTGGCAGGAGGAGACAAGCTATTAATATCTTTCAGCAAAATATGCTGGAAGAAAGGACGTATTTTCTCTCTGGAGTTTTGGTGTACTGAAGAATAGCAGTTGGGCAGCCACTTGAGTACAGGAACTGCTGTTCTGCTCCCTATTTCTTCACTACAACAGCAGAAAAGGCCAGCCAACAGAGCTCAGTAATGGTATGTAAAAAGGACTTACTTGCCACATAGTAAGAAGAAAAGGGAGAAAATTATAGTGAGCTGACTTTCAGTGTGGGAGTATGAAACATGAAAGCAGTATCAAGATTTGCTACAAGTCTTGCTTGAATTTTCATGTTATGTTTTCATGATGTGTATGTAGTAAAAGTGTGGGAGTGACAGGACATCGTGTCCTTTCCCTTCTGTCATGGTTTAACTCTACGTTATCTATCAGTTTAAATAGTGAAATGCTGGCTTAACCGAGGTAATATTCATGAAGTGATATTAGAGAGTACACGTAGTTTTCAGATATATTAGGTTTTGAAGCTTCCAGAGGTCATCAATGAGACAAATCTGTGAACAAAATGACTGTCCTTGAACCATTTTTGAGTACCTTCATAGGACACTGCAAAAACGTTCTGCACATTCCCATGCAAAGCAAAGCTAGTCTAATGCTTTTGCAAGTAGATGGATTTAAATCCCTTCCAAGACACTTTAGAACTTCATTCCTTATTTGTCTAAGTGACTCTCTCTCTTCCCCTGATGTACTTGCACTAACCAACTTATACAGACTAATTTTTCTTGTTATTAATGCCCATTTATTTGGTAATAGTCTTTCCAAATCATTTGAGATCCTGCTACTGGTGAGTAAGCCAGTCTATCCTGACAACTCTCTGTAATAACAGCAAACAGGATTTCTCAATAAAATGCAGGTGACCCAGAAAGTAACTTACAGAAGATTGGCTATTTTGTGAGACAAGTAGTAGAAGGTTTCTTTTGTCTTTGTGTTTGTTGCTGCTCCCTCCATTATCTATAATAAAGTACCCATTGACTTCCAAGACACAGAATTAATTTTTAAGTGCTAATCACACTGCTTCTGGCCCTGGGGGATTTTTACATTGCCTTTCTTTTGCCAACATACTGCATAGAAGATAAAGATGGGGAGTGGGAGCCATGACAAGCCAGATCCTGACCTCAGAATATACTACCAGGAATATTTAGAAAAACTGTTCTCCCTTGGAAACAATGATATGTTAAAATAAAACCATTTTTTTTGGGAATTAAGTAGAATCTGGTTTGGTTTTCTATTTTAAGTTTTTCAGATCTTTAAAGGAATTTCTGGTCACAGCAAAAGCTGAAAAATCTGGAATTATTTGATAGTCACAAACTTCCTGTTTACCACCCTTTGGGTTCTTTCAGTATGAGTTGCTCACTACATGAGCATTCCCAGTTTTATGGTGAAAGTGGAAGGTAAATTATATTAGTTATGAAAGGTTTGATGGATCTAAATGTTTGTCTCTGAGGCTTCTGTGCTTGTATCACTTTCCTGATCTGGATAAGTATATCTATTAATCAAATGGTTTGTATGTAACTTGAAAGTTCCCAAATCTTAAAAGAAAATTTATTTACAAACATCATGGAATCATCACATGATATCAGACAAAGAGACCTCCCACTTTTTAAAATTTATTCTTAATTTTTGGTCCACTTTATTTTTTTCTTATAATATTATTTTGCCTTTGTTGGATAGCACAGACTGCCTGCAATAAGGGGAAAAAAGTACTATTCTCAAACTTCATCATGCTTTAAAAAGTGGTGCTTTTTAAAGATTAAAAATTAAACTCCAAATTCTGAATGATTTACAAAGCTCAGAGGTTCATCACTCCCAAATCTATATTTAATCTTATGTTACATCGATATAAAGGATTGGTTGACGTTATTAACAAAGTACAGGGTAGCTTAGGCCACACGAATTTTTGTTTGGAGTGGAGAGAGTTAAATGCCTTTTATCAACCACAGATTTGATTTTGAGCAATTCTGGGAGCACATGAAAGATAGTAGGGACTTAGAAGAGAAAGAGCCAGATGAAATGATACCCTACATCTGCCTTTACACAGGAAAAAAAGATTAAATTGTATCTAAATCAAGCATCCCTGAAAGCAGGTGAAAAATTAGGAAGCATTAGGAAGCAGAATATGGTTGTTAAAAGGTTATAGTATTTTAAAATCGACAAGATTCCTTGGCCAGATTACACACACCAGGAGTGCTGAAGGAAGTGGGGGATGAAACTGGCAAAGCAGTAGCAGCATTTTCACAAGTTCACTCAATTTTTATTCACTTCAAGAGCCAGAGACAGATCTGAAGACTGGGAAAATGGGTCACACCGTTTCTTTACTTCAAAAAGATGAAGAAGAGGAAGGGATACATACATGATAAGGCTGATCCAGTCTTTTTGATAGTGTTGTAGGAAGAGAGTGAAAAATGTTATGAAGGCTTGAAAAAAAAACAGAGATAAAATATAGCAAAGGGTAAAATGTCACTCTGTTTGTTCAGCACTATTCAATTAAGACCATCTCATATCTCCAGACTAATGCATTTGTCCATACTTAAATGTATTCATGTTGTTTGGGAAGATATTATTGTGATAGATAGGGATCATCAAAGAGGAAGGATCAGTACACACCCTGCTAATTTCTCCACATCACAATTACATATCTCTTAGAAGATCCTTTGAGAGCATCCCACTTCAGAGTCTAGGCACAAAACATGAGATACCTTTCTGTAGATCCAATTCCTTCCTCAAATTCAGAGGCTAAGCCTTTAAAAAGGAATGTACAATATAAAAGATAAAAATAGGAATTCCAATATGCTATATCAGGATGTGATTTTTTTTTTTGTCTTTCACAGTGAACTGTAGCTTACATCTGTTTTAAACTCTCAACTATAAACAACACTATTTACCTGCAGCCATGACAAAGTGTTCCAAAAATCCTGTATACAAACCCAAGTTTGTTGTTATTGTAGAAAGAGGGTATTCTACTCCCATTATATGAACATCATGATTCCCTGAAGAACTGACAAGATTACAGTTTGCCTTATTCTTGACTAGCTGCCAGTTTTGTTAATTTTTCTGAACAGTTTAAATATTGGGCAGTGAAGCTATGTGTATACGGAGGCAGTGATGCTGGTCAATACAAACTGCAGAGACACCAGCCCTTGAAATCTGTAAATTAAATGCTTATTAGCAAAGCTCAAATAACTAGAGCGTTTCTGCATTTTTCTTTTAAGAGCTGATGCAGAAATGCTGTCTTCCTCTTATGTGTTCATAAGTCCCACCGTGCTTGTTTGCTCTGGCACTGTTCATGAGAGCACCCTTCAGTCACTCAAAACAGGAAGGTACAACTTTCTGCTGCTGAATGGCTGCATGGTAAGGCCAAAAACTGTGTGATGGGGCTTTTGAAATGGTGCTTATTTTCAGAAGAGTTCAGGAATGAGAGTTCCACAGAATCATTTTCCCCCAAACCACAGATACACCTGTTTTAAGCACACACTTATTTATTACCAAAATACAAGCCCAGGGAACAGTAAATAAAAGATAAGGTGAACAGATGTGGTAATGCTGCGTATTAGAATCCAATTAACTGATATGCCAACATAGCATTTTTCTTGTTCCTCTCTCGATATATTTTTCCATGGCATCAGGGCTTGCTTCAAGTGACAAACTGCTGCAGCAGCATAGCTGGTGTGGCCATATGGCATGTGGTCAATAAAACACACTTGTAGAAATGCCAAAAATGGAAGCACTCTACTCTTCCCCAAGCGTGTTTCTTCCTGAAATTTGTCTCTCTGTAATAAATACTAAATTGCAGCTGAACAGGAAAATCTAACTATGGAAACAGTATTAACTGAATCTTTATTAAAAGAGTAAATATCTACTTTTAATATAAAATTAGCATGTCACATCCTTTTACTCATGTCACATCCTTTTGCTCATAAGCAAGAAAATTCACTAGATACCACATACATCTGTTTCTTAACTCTTGTCTAAAAAGTCAAGAATTCATTTTTGGGGGGTCAATATTTGAGTTTCTTTAAGCTTTTTCTATGTTAGAGTTTGTAACTGTTAAGGATACAGCACAGAAAAAAATTGTTGCATGATCAAAAACTATAAGAAAAATATGTGAGTTTTTTCCAGTTTTTAACAGCTCCTAAAACTAATTCTGAAACTAGTCAATTAACTATCACTTGGCATCACAAATTTCTATTAATTATAACTTTTAGTCCAGTTTACAAACATACATTGCAAAGTTTTCATATGGTCAAACCAGAAGATATGCATCTTAATTTTTAGAGAGTAAAGGTAAGGGGGCTCTCCACAGGCAAGAAATGTCAGTGTTCCCCAGGAGACTCAAGAGTTACAAGAGACCATTCTCCCTCTCACACCTGGAGATTTAGATTAGTCAGTAGGAGTTCTGTGGCTCTGAAGAACTTTTCATTTAAACTTTCTTGTGAAATACATTCATTTTGAGAGGTATGTACTACCACCCTCATTACAGACTGCTCTAAAGTTCTGACCATCAAAAAACCAAAAGAAACTCACATTCAGAAGAAGTGACGTCCTTCCAGAAAGAATGTGGAATAACCAACGTTGTGCAGATAATCACATTACATAAAATCCTCTCTTAGTGTGATAAAAATAAAAACATAACCTGATGTGAGTAGCCTACCTCATCTAATATTTCTGATTTCCTATTCAACTGGACAGAATGGTAATGTCTGGCATTTAAATAGCCACTTTAAAAGGAAAGATAATGATGTGGTTTGGGGTTGTCTTCTGACACTTATCTGACACCAGCTGCCACCTACCCTAATTTCAGGCACCTAAAAATTTGATGCACCACGTGGGAGTGGATGTGAGAACAGCTGAGGGAGCTGGGGTTGTTTAGCCTGGAGAAAAGAAGACTCAGAGGTGACCTTATCACTCTCTACAACTACCTGAAAGGAGGTTGTAGTCAGGTGGGGGTTGGTGTCTTTTTCCAGGCAACAACTGACAGAATGAGAGGACACAGTCTTAAGCTGTGCCAAGGGAAATTTAGGTTGGATATTAGGAAAAAGTTTTTTACTGGAAGAGAGATAAAGCTCTTGAATGGTCTGCCCGGGGAGGTGGTGGAGTCACCAACCCTGGATGTGTTTTAAAAAAGATCGGATGTGGCACTCAGTGCCATGGTTTAGTTGAGGTGGTGTTAGGGAATGGTTTGGACTTGGTGATCTTGAAGGTCTCTTCCAGCCTGGTGATTCTGAGAGTCTGTGTGTCTGTGGGTCTGTGGGTCTGTGGATAGGCCTCCAGCTTTGTTATGTAGTGCACAGAGATAGGCATCTCCAAGATGATTCACACGGCATGGGAGGGTTCTTCTTTTGGATGTGGCATAGGGTGATAATGAATCACCAACCTGAGGTCCTTACATCAGTCACAGGAAGTTCCCCCAGTACCTATGAAGGCATAAACCAGCTGGTCTAAATGAAGAACACTCAGATTAGATGCACTAATGAAATGAACCTTACCCGTGAAATAATGACTGTGATTTAGCAGGTAAATCCTTTGAAACAACTGGCTACTTTCGATAACAAAATTTTGTTTCTCATTGCAGATTTCCTTAGATGGGTTCTGAAACTGTAAGAATGTGTCTTAATGTAGTAAGGAATTGTGGTAACTCTGAGGAAAAAATGCAATAATTTGAAATCATTCTCTTTAAATCCTTGTTTAGTATTGGGGGCTGCCATAATTTTTATGGTAATATCTGTCCAAGAAATACTGTAAGATTAAGGAAAAACTGCACAAAAAGTGATTTCCTACAGAAATCATAAATACTGTCAGAAAACCTGAGGGGAAAGTATTTTCTCATAGACATGAAATATCTTCTTACATTTCAACCTCAGGAAAACCTCAAAAAACCACAAACAAACAAACAAACACACCCCCAAAAAAACCCCAAAAGAACCACCATTGACAACTAATATGACAGTAATCTTCTCTCTGTTATTTCCTGAAGATTGTGGCATTTTTAGAGCTAGCTTTTATCAAAGAATTACTCAGAAACACTAACAATCCATTTAAAACTGTGGTATGTTATGTACATGCCTGTACCTGCAGTAATGTTTTTAATCACTAATTATCTTCTTTGATTTTAACAAATTCTCTATATGTTGATTCAGTAGGCCATTACAAGTGTTTTTGCAATAGAATATTGATACTTTTTCATGTTTATATATAACCAGCTTTATTTAAAGGAATTTCTTGGAATTTACCTATCTGCTCTCACAACTTCTATTTTAAATGACAAGCCCATGAAAGGCAGAAGAAATAGCAGTAGCAATGATCTTAAAGTTAACCTGGAATGGTCAGTTTCTTATTTTCTCGGGGACTGCTTTGAAGCAAGACCAAAGAGTTGTGCTGGCTATTATACAATATGGGATTTTTACAAGTACAAATCCAGTTTGGAATACTCACAATCTTCCCATCTCCTAGCTGGGATTGGAGCTGTATCTCCCATTTCCTTTTCCTTCCCTCCACCTCAGAAATATTTTCTTCTGTTGAAGAACCTTAAAACCTCTCAATAAATCCATTACTGTAAAACAGAGACCAGCTGTTAATATTTTATGAGACTGATGAATATCTCCCCACTTTGGCTAGGTAAAATAAAAGTGAATGTTTATGGTATAATAATTAGCATCTTTGGAGATGATTCAAAAAAGATGTAGGTAAATCTTGACTAGAGATGTCAAAAACAAGGAAAAGAGACTTCCCTTTTCAAGACTGACATGAAGCCATGGTTGTCACATATGAGATCTATGAATATTTCATGCAGTGTGGAAATTAATATTTAATATACTCAAGTCCTATACAACAAAAGTACTTGGCACATTTCTTTCAAAATAAAATAATAAAAATGTTTAACTACATTCTATGATTTTGACCCTGAAACCTCTACATTTTGCAGGTCTGAAAGAATGCCAAACTCTATCCTACAGCATTAGCATAATAGTTTCAGAAATTGCACATGGAAATCTACATGCCAACAACAAAATAAAAGCAGCCTGTCTTTCAAAGCTGTTATGATACATGGAATCCCTTCATGTACTGACCATTAACCAAATAATTTAATACAAATGATTTCTTAAAAGGAAAAAAACAAGCAACAGGGTTGCCCACAGTTTGAGTCTCAATTGGTTGTTTTTTTTTCTTTACTTAGGATCATACACAATCTACGTTTTTGAAAAAATCAAACAGCTAGTGTTGAATAATTTATTACAATAAAAAAATGACAACAATGAGGTTAAAAAGCATTTACAATGACTAACTCCTGAAGTCAGTGCAGAGGTAGCCCAATATTGTCTTGATAAATGAGATTTAAAGTGAGTACTGTGAGTATTAAAGCCCTGGTTACCTTTTCAGCTCAACACCAGATTTGTTGATCCAGAAGGTTCTTTGTTTGCCTGCATTCGTAGCTGGCCAGCAAATTCATTATTTCACTGTAAACCAGGGCCATTATTTCACTTACATAAAAAGTGCGTATTACATAAACTTGTTCTCTGATTAAATCACCATTTGTTTCCCCAGCAAATGGCTGAGGATTGGCTTGTGCCACTGCAAGGGCAGACAGCACAGTTGGCTCAGTCTTTTTCAATCTTGTTTTGGTAGGAACTGTTCAACATAGATGAAACGAATTTGTTTCTTCTCCCATGCCCAGTGAAAATTATACAAAACACTGGCAAGCCCAACTGAGTTTGTAATGAAATCTCAAATGAGCCAATACCTTTTCTTTCTGTAATTCTAACTGAACTGTGCTAATTTAAATCTCTGGTATATAACACAGCACTTCAACACTCCAGAATTATTTCACCAAGCAGAAAGCTTTAGCATTCTACATGCATGTTAGAGAAAAAGAATACACTTTTCACTTTAAGTGGTGTATTTAATGAAATCATATATTGCTGATGCTTTGTCCTTCTAAATATTTACAAGAGGCTTTGTAAGTACCTTTTTCAGTTATATGTAGTTATAAAAGTCACACAATTTTTGTTCTACATTCTAATTATCAGCTTAATTTCATTACTGAATGTAAACAATTATGCACATTTTTAAAGATGCCTGCAGTGCTTTTAAAACCAAGATAAAATTTCATTCAGAAACAGAGGCCAAATATTTATTTGATTTTATTTAGCTTGGGTTTGAGTTTTTAAAAATGTGTTCTATTCCCGTGTTCTAAGAAAAAGAGGGAAGACTAATTTTACTCTATTTGTATAACGTTTTGTTGTACTGAACAGTTCTTTGAAACACTAGCAAGTAATATTTTAGAAACTAAGTTCCTACACACAATTCTGAAATTCATAAAAAAATTCCAAATAAATTAAGTTATGAGTAGTTAATGTGACATTTTTCTCAAGCAGAATAATTCTTAAATATTAATAATTCCTTTAAAATAAACATTTGGAAAATGTACCACTTTGGTCAGAGGTTATCCTCCATTTATTATAGCATGCAATTTTTTGGTTTGTTATTTTTTGAAAAATTTAGATCAGTTCAGAATATGAAAATAGGTGTCTATTGTGAAAATTAGGCCTCTACAATAATCTAAAATGGAGTGAGAATGATAGCTGAGAACTAAGACAAAGTTAATATTTACCTTGAACAGTAATTCCTTCTTAAGCAGTCACCTAAATTCCCACATAAGGACTTCTGATTTATTAAACTAAGCAAAAGTTTGTTTATTTGTCCAAGACTCTTTTATTACACAATTTTGGTTTGTCTTTTTGTTGTTGTTCGCTTGCTTTTTGGCTAAATTTCTATTTCTTCTATTCCATACATACATTTTTCTCCCTTACTTACAGAACTAAAAGACATTTAGATCTAACTGAGGGGTTAAAAAAACAGTTGTTGGAAAAAAATACCACCTAAATTTAAATTCCTTTGGTCTTTTGTCCTGATACATATCTCTGGATTGGTAAAATGATTCTTCAGAAAGACCTGTCTTATCAAGCTGAACGTCAGCAAAGTTGTCTTTTCCCATTATGGAGCAATCAACAAATTCTTCAAAGATTATGTCATGGAGACAGATAGTGGGAAGAATTGGACCATTTCTCATGCAGTCAGCAAGACTATGTTGCCAACAAGTACTTAAAACATAAGACATGGAAGCTATGCCTGCATTCACTCCAGAATATTTATGCACTCCTAATAGGTGCATAAATCCTCAGGTGAGCTAAACTTCCCAATCTTCAAAGACGTTTGGAAACATAGAGAATGTAATTGTGAATTCCCTATTATAATCTTTTCTACAGAAAAGTTTAAAGCCTCTCTCTTATGCTCTTATTTTATTTAACACAGTTTTATATCTTAACTTTATAAAACATGATGATTGAATGATTAGGCAATAGTAGAGTAATGAGGAAAAGACATGAAGTTCACAGGACTTTTGTAATTCATAGTGAATTTAGAAAGCCGTGTCAGATTTTTAAAAAATAGCCAATTTGTCAATTTTTTGGTAGTTGCCTGGTATTTTGTTTCCTTTCATTCTTATCCCAAAATGTGAGTTTGCTTTTATGTCCTTAGTGTGGGTCTAGCTACAAACATATTAAACTATGTCTACTTAAATTAATGACTATGAAGATCTTTAAGCATGTTCCAACAGTTTTTTGATTAGGACTAAATTCAACAGCATTTGTTTTGGTATATTTCGGTAGTTTTCTCAGTGATTGAAATAGCATGCTGCAATAACTTTCTAGACATTTTTATTTCCTATAAAAAATTTTTGTTCATAATTTTTACATTAAAAAATAATTTCATTAAGTGTGAGGCGCTTTTAAGTAAATCCCAGCTTGTCAAGAAATACTTTCAAAATTATTCAAGTAAATTATTCAAAGAGACTATTTCAGGATTTGTTACAAAAATGATGCGAAATAGAAATATTTTCACTGTATCTTGATATTAATTGAGCTGAATATTTTTCATATTTTTTCCAATTTTTGTACATCTTCATCACTTACATATCTGGGAAACAAAAAGATTGAAAGACTGAGCATTCCTAGGGAAAAGGAATAGGATTTTCTCCCTAGACCTTTCAAATATTTCTGTGAAATCTTGTCTGTTCTCCATATATCCATGAAGATATTTAATTTACTAACACAGGAAATAATAGAAAACTTTCATGAGATAACAACTTGTTTAGCCCATAATCTTGTTTAAATTAAAGATCTTAAATTGACAAGATACTCTTTTATGAATTGTGTCCTGTGCTATGTGTATGAGCTTACCCGTTAGGCACATGACCAATTTCTCATCCTAACTAAGGAAATTGGCACAGCTGGGGCAGAGAGGGGCTGGATATTCTCTCAGGGACTGGGAAACAGGGTGAGCCAAGGCAGTCAGTGCCTTCCCCAGTAGGACACAGTCCCACAGGGGCTGCTAACAAGGCCTATCCACAGCTTCCAATAAGTCAAGAGATGAATCATGCTTTGACTACATCCTAGAGGTTCAGTCAGGAGCAAAAGATGGAGCCAGAGACAATGTTAGAATCTAGCCCAACACAAACAATTACCTGAAGTTGGCTGCAAAGGGACTTTTCAAAATCTTTTCACCAGGTGGAAACAAAGGAAGATCTGGGCAGTAAGAGGTAAGCTTCAGTGCCAAAGAGTTTATGCCTTTTTAACTAAGGAATCTTGAAAATATTTCACAGCAAGCAGCTGTAAACTGTACAGTAATATATTCTGGAGAACCACCGTGTGCATTGGACTTCCATTTCCAATCTATTATTTTCTTTTTGTTTAAAAGAAAAGCCAGAGTTAGGCTCCATTTATAGGTTTGGGTCCCATTCCTTAAAGGGCAAGTCGGGGCAGGAAGTTAATCACGTGTGAAGTTCTGCAGAAGTGTAAGACATCACCACACTGAGCATCTGCAGTAAACTCAGCCCATGTTTGTCATGCTCTGGCTTAGGCAGCCCTATCTCGTTTGGCTGCAAGAAGTCAGCAGCTACAATTTTCTTATACTCTCTTATGCTCTTGTGGCTGAAAAGGCCAAGGGTATCTTGGTCTGCATTAGGCAAGACATTGCCAGCAGGTTAAAGGAGGTGATCCATCCCCTCAGCACTTGTGAGGCCTCCTCTGGAATATTGCATCCAGTCCTGGGTTCCTCAGGAATGGAGATAAATGGACATAGAGGAGAGAGTGCAAAAAAGGGTCATGAAGGTGATTAAGGGGCTGAAGTGTGTCTCATATGAGGAAAGGTTGAGAGACCTGGGACTGTTTAGCCTGGAGAAGAGAAGGCTCAGGGGTGACTTATTAATGTGTGTAAATACCTGAAGGGACAGTGCAAGGGGGATGGAGCCAGGCTCTGTTTGGTGGTGCCTGGTGACAAGACCAGAGGCAATGGGCGCAAACTGGAACACGGGAGGCTTCCTCTGAACATCAAGAAACATTTTTCCACTGTGAGGGTGACTGAGAATCGGCACAGGATGCCAGAGAGGTCATGAAATCTCCATCCTCGGAGCTATTCATAAGATGTCTGGATCTGGTTCTGGGCAACTGGTGTCCTTGCTTGTGCAGGGGATTTGGAAGAGATGGCCTCCAGAGGTCCCTTCCAACCTCAACCATCCTGTGATTCTGTGACCTGCAAGGTAAACACTGAGCCCAGCAATCTCGCTGTGTTCAGAAAGGACATATTTGATTTTGCATTACTTATACCATTTCAGTCACATAAGGAATAAATGTGGCCTTATTCTGCCAGTGATCAAGTTGTCTAGATGGGAGCTTCCAACTTTGGATTGTGAAAAAGTGCAGTAATGTTCCTAGGGTAATATACTGCCTCTCTCTGCAGGGTATTTTAGGTACATGGGAGGAATGAGACTTTAACCAAAGTGTGATGTTCACACCAGGAAGGCTGAACACCCACTCAATATACATTAAGTCCTGTTTATACTGCATGTCTTGCCTTACTGATAGACAGGATTATTCTTCTTGTATGTGTAAATTCTCTTTATTTAGTCTTGTACGATTAGTTTAGCAAAAGGCTGATTTTCACTTGCAGACTTTTTCACTGCAAAGTCTGCAGACATAAATTAGGAAGCTGCTTCTTTGAAGTATTTTGCAGGGCAAAATGGGAAATGGGAGACTTGAGCTCCAAGTCTCATCTCATTCTTGTGGTTAGCTGTCTCCTGTGAGCTTGTCTATGGAACTGTGGGTGCGTATTTTATTGTTGTTCTGCAATGAACAATAAAGACATTCCTGGAGAGCAGAAAACAGCACCTTAGAATTTAAAATTTATGTATGACCTCTCTAATTTATTCATGTTTTCAAAAAAAAAAAAAAAAAACAGGGACGTGTGATAATTTAGTTGGTTCCAGAAGGCTTTTTACACTGCCAGTAAGGATTAGACCCTTGAACTAAAGCTACTTTCTGCCCACTCAAAATCTGCAAATATAAAAAGCAGAAACCCAGTGGATGGACTAGTGCCAATATTCTCACAATGGTGCAAAATTGCTTTGTCAGTATCAGTCTGACTGCACTGGGTAACTTCTGCCAGAGTTTAACACAAAAAGCTTCTTGAGCCAGGAAGATAGACCAGTCTGTGAAAGCTTGAATCAACATTTGGGTAGCTTCATGTTTCTGGTTTTGCTTTTGTGTTACTATGCATAATGCTTTACTCATTTCCCAATTCCCGACTTTGTTTTTTTTTAAATCCTTTCTGATCACATTACATACAATTAAATTACTTCACTGAACAAATCATGTTCATATATTTGCCTTATTGATTGTCCAGAACACAGTGCTTCAAGAACCCAGTGTGCTGCATGGCTCCTGTACAGCTCTGCAAGACAATAAAATGATTTATTCTAATGGATGACCTATTTATGATGGAAAAACAAATCTAATTTCAATTACTGCTCTAATTAGGATGACTCATGAAAACTGGAACTTTTGTTTTAGTATAGGTCAAAAAACAATGGAGAATGATTACTATTCATTATACAGACTCCTTCTATCTGTTATTTACCAGTGTAAATAATATATTTCAGTTTGTGGTTTTGTTGATAATAAATTTTTTAAGACAGAAAGGGTCTGTAAGCTGCTTTTGTTATTCTTTTAGGGATGCCTGCAAAAGGACATCAATATTGTGACTGATAATAATACACGGTATAGACATTCACAGCGAAAGAAAAGGATTATCTGCTACATCAGGTTTCTGTTTATTAGAAAGATTTTTAGGTTGAGTAAAGACCAAAGAAGCAGCAGCAGGGTGAGCAGTGCTGGAGCAGGAAAGGTTCTGCTCTGTCATTGTCTCTGATCTCCAGAAAAGCCACTCGAGGACACGTGGGCAGTCAGCAAGGGGTGGTGGTGGCACAATAGAGCAAGTGTTGCTGCTAGAAAAAGTGATTATGCGCCCACTCCTTTCACATGGAGGAGGCGGAAGTGCAGCTGCCCAGGGACACATCCCTGATTGTCTGAGATTTCAGTCCAGGTCTGCCCTGTTTGCCATCCATCCTTCTCTGTGAAACTCCTACATCTAGGTAGGTCCCAGTCTGTGATCCTTGGTGTGATCCTTCATTGCTTAAAATTCTGAAAGCAGAAAGAGCTTTGGAAGCTTGAACTGCTGCTGTCATTTAAGATCCTACTGAAAGCAGCACCTTTCCTGAGGTAAGGTCAGTCCTTGTCAGTAAGAATTGTGTGAATGCCTAGGGTGGCTTTCGATATCTCTGTGTCCTAAAGACAGATGCTGAGAACTAATTTTACAAAACAGTTCAACATATAACATCCATCAGTTCTGCAGCCTCTGATAATATCTTTGTACAGATATTAAGGTAATTGTTTTATTTTGCAGTAAATATTCAAAGAGTCCTTGGGGATTCTGAGTGGCAGTTGTGTGGACAAGCAAACTCCAGAGACAGAAAGTGTGCATTCCCACCACAATTCACAGCTGAATATATTTTTTCTTGATAAAGGGTGAATGACATGAGGCCTTGTCTAACTGCTCAAAGAAGATTCTAAAGTCCTCTGAGAGGTTGATGTGCATTTCCAGTTCTTGTTCTCAACACTGGTTTGAAGAAAAGCAGTATCTGCCAACTTATTTTTGTGTCCTAAGATTAACTCTTCCTTGTGTTTACAATCTGTGAACAAAACACTTCAGGATATGTGAATTCCCAGAGGAAAGTCATTTATATTGAAAGATTGAAGCATCAGGGGACAATCTTTGAGTAGTGATGCCTCCCAGCATTTAATGAAAGTGATGCAAATCAACCCAACCCTTAATTCAGCACTGTGTTTAGAAGTCTTAAATAAAGACTTCTTTTTCAAGTTAAAGGGAATAAATAAAACCTTTAAGCAGTAAAGCAACAACAGGAAAAACACATCAAAGTCAGCTGGTGCATCAAATACAAAAATAGCCTTGCAAATGTGTTGGTCAAGTCAGTGAGGTGGGGGAAAAGAAAAAAGAGCAAATGTTCTTTCTTTTCTCCAGTTCTTTTATGTCAGCCATAGAAAATATGCTCAGAAGATGGTCCTTTACATGGTAGGAGATGTAAGTCAAAGTAAACGGATACTTCTCTACTGCTAAATATTAGAAGAACTTTACATAGAACATACATCTGAGTTTAAGTAACAGATTTTGCATATATTTGCATGATAGTCAGAAGGAAAACTCCAATTCCAGAAATCCTGGTGAGTGTGCAGTACTTCAGTTAGCAAACAAACCCAAAACAGGCCTTTCAGATAAGTTAAGAAATGAGTTTGCTCGAGGACTGGTGTTCTGTGTTATAGAATGATAGTTCTTTTATTTTCCTAATGTGGTTAGTTCTGTTTGGTGTAGTTTTTTTGAGAAGAATGATAGTAGAGAACTGAAGCAACACAAAAAATTAAATACTACTTTATTTCTAATATAATAAATTATCTTGTAGGATTTCCCAGGTTCTAAACTGTAGGAGTATGAGTATTTTGGTAGAGCTAATTTAAAATACAGCTTTCTGAAACATTGTTTGAAAATCCATTCAAAGGCAATGGTAGTCTGCCCAATAATTTTAGTGGGAAAAAATCCTAATTATTCCAGGGAGATCAGGATTTGGCTGAAGCTACCAAAGGAGTGGAATTAAGCATAAAAAAAGAATTACACTCTATAAGCACACTATAATAATGTATACCAGAACTCAGAGTAAGATCATCTCTTTCCCAAAGGGGCTCCTTGCCCATGTCTGTGTCACAGCAGATTTCTAAGAGCTTCTCCTCCAAGTGTGAGGGAGTCTCACAGTTGTTTACTGTCTGAGATCAAAAGTGACTGCATTGAACCCATTTCAATGTCGATAGAGAAAAAGTGTGTTTGCCAAGAGTTTAGAATAATAGCAGAAGTAAGGTGCTATTGACTTTTATTTAGGTAAAATCTGAAAATCTTTGATCTCTGGTCACTGGAATCACAGTTAAACTGCAGTTACTTTCATAATGAACATAACGTGTGATGCAGTACCTCAGAACAATGAAATCTTACTTTTTCTAATATGTACAAAATTCCATTTGATGCCACTGGGAGAGCTGCACTTCTTCAAATTAACTGAAGAATGAATGTGAAGTTCTAATATTAGTTTTGTTTACAGGGAAGTTGATTTTCAAATAAATGTATTTTCATTTTCAGACTTCCAATATACTCAGACAGTAACCTCTACATTGATTTGTAAAATTAAATACGTGCCTGTCATATTGACCTTATGTGTTACAAATCCATAGTAAATAATTAGCATGAATCGTTAACATGAGCCAAGCTGCAGGCAATTTGGCATTTAATTAAGAGTTTCAGTGTTGAAGAAATATCCCCATCTTAGCTTACTGGAAACTTATTTTTTGTTCAACTCTGAAACACCATTAAGCCTTTGGACAGTTAGAAATTTAGTTTTAATGCTTGCAGAATTTTATTTGTTTGATTGCCTTATTATTTTCTGGTCTCCAAATGACTGAGTCACTGAAAGTACTTATCAGGTACTGATGCCTTTTACATTTGTTAAAATATTCTCCCTCTTATTTCTGGTCCTTCTGCTGTCTGGAAACAGACACATCCTGAGAATCTTTTCTGCTCTTTTAGAGATCTGCTAGCATATATATTTTTTTTTATTACTTTTCCTAATCATTCTTTCAGAAATATGGCAATACCCTCAAATAGATTTAGTCCTCAAGGACTGTAAAAGTATAATTTCGAGAGCTATTTGTCTGAACTAAACGTGTAGGAATTAATTCACCCATGCATTTTTTTAGTATGAGTCTGGAACCGTAAAAGGGAGTAAAATTGTAGTGGAAAACTGGTGCATAGCAAAAATAGATGGAAAATATCCTTGTGACTAATCCTCTCTGAGTTTTGCTTTCACATTTTTCTGCCGCTTTGATAGAAATCAACAGCTTATTCCACTGAGTTTTGTGGGAATTGGTCTAAGTTTTCATTTACCCACCAACAAATTCCTCTGACTTTGGCATATGAAAAAGCAGTTTCAGTCCTCTTAGGGAAATCTGTGTTTCTGCAGAATTAAAAAAAACACAACAAAATTCCAACCTATTCTCAAGGGCCCAGGACTTGGCTTAGGCCATTGCTAAGACCTTGGTACTAAGAACTTCGGTATGAACATGAATACAGCAGCAGATGATTTAACAGCACACCGTTTCACAGTGTTTACCTATCTGACTCCCTGCAGACAGATAAAACCAGACCTCTGCCCCCACTTTAACCAGGACTGGTCATTTTCTGCTATAGTTGTCATATTCTATGTCTCTATGGCACATCTACCATAGAACTGTGTGTGGTGCCACTTCTTCAGCTGCATAAATACTGAACAAATGAAGGTGCAACACAAAAGAAAAAGATTGACTATCTGGGGCCCTGTTTCAAAGTTGTTAATCACTGATTTTTCTGTTTCTATAATATTTTGTGCTGTGGTTTTCTTGTTTTTGTCCCTAGAGGCTTTCTCCTGCAGTTATCTGAAGTCATTTGACCTACTTTCCTGTATGCTTCCTTCAATATTTGTGATCACTGGAAATCTGACCATGTAGAAAAGTTAATAATTTAAAATATTTTTTAGCCTTCCTCCACATCAGAATGGTGGGTGCTAGTATACTGTTAATATTATCTCCTTCAGGAGTTGCCAGAATTATAATAATGCTGAAATACCACAAAAAAAATGAAATTAAATTAAATATAAGTTGCAGATGAGATTTTGATTGTGGTAATATGTACCCTATGGAAGGATGGAAAAATAACAAAAAATAAAAAAGCACATAGTAAAACTCCAGAGCATCAAGGATTCATTTCAGCAAGCCTGCTTCCAGGAAAACTCAAACTTCTTCACCATGAGTGGCTTCTATATATACTTAATAAATATTTCATTCCTACTGTTCAGTCTGTTCAATCAATCCCTTGGTAATGAAACGGTTGTTTTTGAAAGCTCATCTATTTATATCCACCTGCTTCACATGCACGAGCAGACTGCTTGATATAGAGAGATGAGAGAGACATAAATATAGATGTACATTAATCTCATTTTGACTGCAGTTACATTTGGTATTGCTAGAGTAACTCTAAATCTAAGATACATTAGTATAAAACCAGTGCATTTGAAATCAGTCAATGTAAATCAGATATGAATTGATTGATTGATTGATCAGACATGAGAAATCAGACATGTAGTTATGTTGCTGACATGTTTGTTCATGTTGAATTTCCTCACAAAGAGAGCATTAGGATTACAATATGTGAGCTGTTAGAGAACAGGCAATAGTAACTTCTAGTATACTTTACTAAAAAATGCCTTCAGCATAAGGTTTTGGTACTGCTGCAAGATTTTGATGTCTATGGCCTTTAAAGGAGCACAGATGGTTAAGGATACTGTCATTTCTCTTAAGCTGTTTCTCTATGTATGACTTCAGACACACAATATTATGATGTCCAAGGTATTATCTAATCATTTGTCCTTCTTGTATTACATGATCAAAGACACTATGAAACCAATAATGAGAGTAACATGAGCTCTGCTTTATTTCACTTAAACAGAGAAAATGCCTTTAAAATTGTGTCTGGTTTCCAAGTCTAAGGAAGGTTGAGTTCAGTGTTTATAACTCTCTTGGTTTGCAAGAATAAAGAATTTTCCTTGCTTGGCATGCACTTATCATCTGGACCTCAACACTCGATTTGAACACAGAAGCAAAGGGTTAAGTCTCCATTCAGAAATCCATTTCTAGAACCTGTGTTTGACATATTTTCAAGTTTTTAAAAAGGAGATATAAATCTACCCATCTGTCTAAATTCTTAAGCTCCATGGTGATAGACATTTCCCAGACATTTGCAATTCTTTGGCCCGTGTTAAGTAGAAAATCAGATCATAATGTTCTCTCTTAACCTTAACATTTATTAATGTAGGTTAAAAATTAGAGATAATAATGGTAAAGATTATGGTCAGACCTTTTCCATGAAGTGGAGTTGGAATAATTTGTTTTGGGGAAAAAAAAAAGAAATGCAAATGCAAATGCAAATGCAAATTCACCGAATTTTGCAGGGCAGCGCAATTGATCCCAGGTGTAAGTCATGGAGTGAATGCAAGTGGGCAGAAGGTGAGATTTGCACACCACTGTTACCTTTGGGAGGAAAACTAGGAAATGTTTTATTTAAGTGGAAAAATAAAAGTAATTAACCAAATGGAAGTAAGCACAATATAGTACAACAGGGCCTAGAACATGAAAAGGATATGTGCCTCATCACCATTTCAGCGACCTGCTTAGCACTTAGGTCACTCATCCCAAAGACAGAGAGACATTGACTATCAGACTGTTGCATTTACAGTGAGTTTTGCCTTGGACAACCAGCACATAAAAATATGAAGGAAGGAGATTGAAAACATTGAAAAAACCAAAGCCAAAATATCTGCCTAACAGTTCAGTCTAGTTTTCTCTCTCAGTTCAGGAAAACTGTCTTGCATTTGTGGGGGTTCCTTCTCTTCTGTTTCTACACTCTGATTGCTAGGAAGACGAGGATCTAAGCAGGCTTATGTGTATGAAGGATCATTCCATCTTCTTTCTCAAAGACTGGACTGCTTCCCCAAGAAAAGCATCAAGAACATCTGTTCCAGCCAGATTTAGGCAGTATAGCACTTTTCATGACCAGAAATATGGCTCCATTGAAGATTTGGACTCCAGGAAGAACAGGGATATCTGAACCAAACTTCCCAGAAAATCAGGAGGAAGAGGAGTTCAGATAGGCTTCTACTCCAAACGTCCTTTTCCCCAACCATCGTTCAGAGGGGTGTTTGGGGCTTGTGTGACACGTTCCAGAAGTTTCTGACTCTCTCTCAGTGCTGTGTTTGGGGTGTCCTTCACCCAGGTTTAGCTGTGTGTTATGGAGAGGTCTGACCTACTCTGGTTTTTTAGCTCCCTCTATAGTCAACTGAGATGGAGATGCTGCCAAAGGGTGGGTGGCTCATCCTTCCTCAGGAAGGAACATCTGGGCCTGGTGGATAAATCTCCCTGGGTTTGGTTGTTTCTGGCTGAAGAGGAACTCTGCATATTCAACTGCATTTCTAACTTTCAGATGACTTAAATTATGTGAAATATCTATCAGCCCAAACTTGCATATTCTAACAAGAGCTATTCACTGAATTCTTGCTGAATTCTTGTAGTATCTGAGTAGAACATCCCCAGCTATGCACACTGAACCTCACTTTATCTGTTCTTAACCCCACAGCACCAGTTAAACATCTCATAGTAACACCTTACTGACATCTGCCTGAGTTGTCCACTTACCACTTGGACAAAAAACTTTAAAACCAATATTCTTATTAGATTTGTATTCACCAAGTACCTGTTTTTTTGTTTGTTTACTGGCAGTCATCTAGCCCACTTGAATGCCAGACTTATTAGCATGTGAATCTACATGCTTTAATAAAGTTACATTTGCCCCAGTATCCTTTGACAATATGTTCAAATGACCCACATTTCCCTGAGGATGTAGGTTACACACCCCAAGTTCCAATCCTACATGTTCTCAATAAATATGGCTGTAAATTTAGCTCCAGCAAGCAGACTTGACTTTCACCTTCAGCACATTCCCATTTTTAGACTACACATATTTCAGACTTTATTTAAATGAAAACAAACAAAGAAGCAAACTTTATTTCTTGAGATGTGTTTTCTATTCATATGTTGTGCAAGGACTGCCAAGGACAGGAAAAAAAGAAACGGTTCTTGTCTACTATGGACACTTCAGAAAGCAGAAACACAATCTCTTATTTATAAAGCCAAAGGAAAAATTATTTTTGAACCTCACAGTTTGAATGTGTTTCTCTACAATTAAGTGCAAACTTAATTATGTTAGGGACTTCAGTTTAGCTAAACAGGTTTCTTTTTTCTTGTTTATTTTTGTGTATGAGTGGAAAGCGGTTACTATATATGGGATTTCTTGGTTATTTTTGATACAAAACAAACTATGTAAAAGTCAAAAGCCTTATTTGCTTTCATGCCCATGAGATCAGGGCCAAAACCCCAAGAAAACAATGTGGTAAAGATCCAAGAATACAACAGAAGAATACAGCTGCCTTGGATGCGTAAATAATTTAAATACCCAAACTTCTGAAAAGGTTTCAGACACTAAAATTAAAGTTTTATTCCTACATAGTTTTAATGATCTCTGGATTCCTTGACACCATCATCAATCATCACTGATACTGTTCAGATATACTCTTAGTACAAGAAATGATTTTGTTTTATACACATTTATAAATTTAGATTTATAAGAGATTATCACCCTCCATCTTAAAAAAAAATTAAAAACTTAAACAGAAAAGCATGGATACTACTGCTACAGCAATAAATTTATGACTTGGACTAGTTAAAGACTAGGATAATGCCAAGGGAGTTCAAATACTTTCCTACTGTATTTGTTGGATTTCAATCTTCTTTTTAAATGGGCACAATACACTTCCTATTTAGACACTTCCTATAAAAGTTGTGTTGAAGACATTGACTATAATCTGAGAGGCAGAATCAATACATGATGCACATCAACATCTCCTTCTTGGAAAGCAACTTCTGATTCCAGCAACAGGGTTTCCAGAAATATTTGGATCCCTCTTGAATCTGCAATAAATAATTTGTAGTTAGAGGAATCATCCCTTCCTTGTGCATTGTGTCATTCTGTTGTGCAATGTGTCATTATCTGGTGAAACTGGTCCCAAATGTAAAACCCTGACAGAAATGAAAAAGTACTGTAGTAATGCAAAAGACAGTTCCTTCTACCATTGCCTAAGGACACCATCAGTTTCTTCCTACATTTTGACCATGGGTTGTGGTCTAATACTGGCAATAGTGTGGAACAACATTTCATATATGATTGACTCAACTGGACTGTTGATTTTCAAGTGAAAAATACAAAAAGGACTATTGAGTTAGCAATTAGACACCTGTAAAAAGGATATTGAGAAAGCAAAATGACTTCTGAGGCAGTCTGGGAACTTGAACGCATGAAAGACAGTGACACTGAATCTTAATTTTTAACTACCGGTATCTAAAGAGATAATGACTAGTTTGCATAGCTGTATGTCTTCCTAAGAAGGGGAAAGCTTGGATTTTCATGTAATTAAACTATGGAACACTTATAGCATTAGCCAATATCAGCTGAGGCCTCCTGAAACAACTTTTAATTAAAACACAAGATTTAATGCTGAAAACTAAGTACGTTCTTTTTCAGCATTTTAAATACATTAGGAAGTAATGCCATTTAGTGATACACTGCAGTGCAGAAGAGATGGATGTTCAGACCCTTATGGGACTAGTTCATGATGGTCAATTCAGGTGCTTCAATAACTGCTACTGACACGGCTCACCTGTGTTTGTATCATGGAGAAATCCTTACAGCCTAGGGACCAGATCCCTTTCAGACAGAAACTAAACCAAATGACACTCTCCAGAGGGACTTGTAATGATCCCCAGATTCTAATGGGCACATAGCTTGCAGAATCAGACTAGAGGTATTCTGAACTGCACCCCCAAAACGCAGGTATCTGGATTAGGGGACTTCAGCAATGTATCTGAAGGGAGAGTGTCAAGGGGATGGAGCCAGGCTCTTCTCAGTGGTGCCAAGCAATAGGACAGGAGGCAACAGGTAGAAAATGATGCACAGGAAGTTCCACTTGAATGAGGAAAAACTCCTTTACTGTGCAGATGACCATGCACTGGAACAGATCTTTCAGAGAAGGTGTGGAGTCTCTCTCATGTGGGTGTTCCAGAACCGTCTGGATGCAATCCTGTGGCGTATGCTCTGGGATGTCCCTGCTAAAGCAGAGAGGTTGGGCCAGGTTCCCATTGTGGTCCCCTTCAACCTTACCCATTACATGATTCTGTGGTGTTTTTTGGTCTTAGTAAGAAGTGTTTTATTCTCCAGACCTGTGTGGGAGGAGACTATGTAGACTTCTACAGACTATGTGCTGCCATATCCACGGCACCACTTTGTGTCTGTAGACTGCACATGAAAGCAGATTTTTAATTAGATATAAAATACTAAACGAACTAGTTTTCTAATTTAAGATTCACAATGAAGTACCTTAAACTAATTGTAGTCATGTGGCTTGTATGTCATATTTTGAGGGACTCTGTCTGCAGAGATTTTTACCCATATAAGAAAGGCCCTTGCTGGGAAGCCAGTTTATGTTATGAATTGCGTTAGAGAGGGAGCCTATTCTGAGACTGACACCTATTGTGGCAAATACTCCATATCCCTTATGTTATTGATTTAGTTAAAATATGTTTGGATTGCAAGGGGAAGCTAAATATTGCTGCTGCAGTACTAATATGTACCAATTTCAAATGGGTGTCTTCACCAGAGAAACTGCAAAGCAGAGAAGAGACCTTACCTTTGTCACCTTTTAAATAGGGCCAATTACACTGATGCAACACAATCTTTTGTTACACTGTTCGTAAATACAATTTCAAACAAAAACAAAACACTAAACATTGACCCGTGTTGACTGATAATTTGTTTAAATCTCTTTCTGGACCAATATACTAGAAGAACTGATATATTATTAAAATTAAATATTAGATTTATTTTCATGTAGTTTTATTCTCTTTGAAATGCAGAACCCTTTAAATAATGCATTATGTGCTTAGGCCCTCTTTGTGCAGTAAGACTTGTGAAAATGACACCTTTGGAGCATACACAGGTGCAAATGTATTTCACTGCCACCCTTAAAATAAATAGAACTCAGACTTCTTCTGAAGAAACCCTTTAATTATGCATTACTTTTTATCTCATTATTTGTTTAAACATTCACAGTTTTTTCAGAACTGACATTGAACCAGCAGTTTGTGTTTCTGTGTCCCGAAGGCATTGGTAATTCCAAAACACTTGGGAGATTTATGAACTGTAGCAGACAAGTTTTCTGAGTATCCCTAGAAGACCACACCAATTTATTAGCATGCCATTGTGACTTTTTAAAAATTAAAGGCAAAATAATGAGTCTTCTCATCCATCTACTAAGACAGAAATTGCATTTTCCTCATCTTTCATAATACTTTTTATGTCATATTCCTTTTATTGATCTTGGACCAGAATTACATAGGAGGTTTCTTAGCAGGATTTATGAAATATTCAAATAGGATATCATAATCTGTTATAAAAATCCATTCCCTTGCTTTCTGTGATTTACTGTTTTTATGTACACATGCTACTGTTGCTGGGCCTTACCCTCAGCTGCTAAAAAACAGTCAAACAACTGAAGAGATGCAATAGGGAGGAAACAATACTATTTTTTTATGATCTGGTGACCCAATCTAATTTTCGGCCATTCTGAGAATTTTGTCTCGTGCACAGCTAGCTGAGAACAGACATCTCCTCCATTAGGATCATTTACACAGAGTGCTGACACTTTGTTCCCTGTGAACTGCTCATGGAAAACCAAAACAATTGATTATTCTGACAGATTATTTGGGGGGAAATTTCCTTCTGTGATCGTACCATGGACACCACCTTGGCCACAAGCAGGCCAAAATGACATTTCAGTTATTTGGGTCAAACATGTTTGACTTCCTTTCTGAATGAAAGGCCAGATAAGATAGACATATTATCAAGACTAGTTTCTGTGAAATTAAGTATTTCTGTATTATCTGTAATAATTGATTAGGAAATGAACAAGCTGCATCCTGGCACTCTGAAGACAATAAGAATTTTTCCTCTTAGTGAGTATTTCATTCTCAGATAAAAACTGTTAAGAATCCTTATTGCTTGATCTTCCTAGAATATTGGTGTCCAGATTTCTCTGTAACTTTTTGATGTCTCCTTGTCTTTGATGGCCATTTTTGTCATTGTCAGGTGTACACCTACACTAAACATATGTTTTCATCATCAGCTATCAGCGGGCTTTGCAATTTGACCCTGCAGTAAAATCCAAGTGGTGTGATTCCTTAAGAAGAAATCCTTTTAATGAATTTATTGCAAAAGTGAGAAGAATAGGAAATGCTCTTCAAATTTATTAAATAATTACAATGAAAATGCAAGCAATTAATACATGATACATTGCTTTTCATAGTAAAATTTGCAGCAGAATGCAAATTCTTTTAAGGATTGTTATAGGAACATTTTCAAAGGCAGCAAGAACAATTAGTCATCCTGTTCTCACTGAAAATTAATGGGACTTAGGTACAGCAGTCTACTTTGCACTGTCAAGAACTTCTTCAACATGGCCTATTTTGGAATTTTCCATGTGTTTAGCATTTTTGAGTTTCAGTTAATGTTGCATTTTTTTCTCAGTCTTCTTTCCAGAAGAAATTTATTTGTGAGCTTCTGTTTTCACTTTAAAAAGCTAACTTCCTTTTGTCCTCCATTGTAAGCTTTTCCTGAAGGCAATAGACATAAAGAAATTAAAATTAAACAAATCAAATAAATAAATTACAAAATATAAAGATAAAAATTTATCTTAAGAAATAGTGGTGATTTTGGGATGTCTTTCTTGATTTTCTCAATTATTTTGTTCAACCATAGTGTACATATTTTTTGTTCATTATGTAAAACCATTTTAATATTCATACAGCTTCAAGAGGACTAAAGGAAGATTATCTGAGTGAATGCAGCACAAGAAATAGAAAACTCACATATGGATTAGCTCATACTGTTATCCCTGCTAATGCAACTGGTCAACATTTCAGACCTTTTGGACGTTTAGAAGTCTGCCATTCTGGGCCTGACACAGTGACATAAGTAGTTTATTCTGGATATCTGTCACACAATATCTTTTGACTGTCTTGTGACACCTTAAATAGAGATCAGTGTATTCATGTTATTGTTTTTGACAGTCTTTATTTTTTAAAAATACTTCAGTGGTCTTCCAGCTCATCCTAAGCATGCTTGTTTCCCTGTTTTCTGTCAGCATGCCATGTCAAAATATCTATCAGGACCATCACTACTCAGACAGAAAGGCATTGCAAATGTAAAAATCCACATCTGCTATTTATGCATCTTTGCTTTGCAACAGCACATAAAACAATCTCAGAAAGTCTGTCAGGGTGGAATTGGGTACCTGAAGTAGTGGGTATCATCATTCAATACTTCTGCTCCCAAATATGATCAGTGACTTCAAAAGACAGATCTCTGCTTGTTTTTAGAACGCTTTAAATACATTTGTGACAATTGCAAAGGGTGTCATTGGACATCATATTTTCTATGCAAGCAATTTTGAACAGCTAAGTAAATATTTATCTGAGCAATGATGAATGTTTCTTTTCCATATCCTGTACAAATGGTCATTTTCTCAGTCATTCTCACTGTACTAATGATTTTTAATTGCAGAATAAAGATTAGGAAACAGAGGTCTAAAAAGGAATACATTTGTGCTGTGGATTTATCCTCAGAATACCCATCTTGATTCTCTTAAGTGTTTATATTGGCTGTCATTTGGTACTCATAGTTGTTGCAGTACTAATAAGTAAAATGAGATAAGGTTTTTAAGCCTTAGCTTTTTCAGTGTTTGAGTCCCGGCATACTTAGACACCACACCTTCAGCATCTTATTTAATTACCTTAACTAGAGGGAACATGAAAAAAAGAGTGATATGTGTGAGAGCCAGGAGGAATTCAGGGTATTTAGAATCTGAACAAGAATTAAAAAAAAAATTGCTGAGCAGTATCCGTGCATGATGGTTTACATTTTTTGGGAAGTCACTAACTTATATCCCCCAGGGTCCTCTTTTGATTAGCAGAGACATGTAGGTATTTTTAGGCAATAATCCATTTGGTCTACTTTACTTTAATGACTATTGTCTTTGCAACGCTCAGATTTCCACTGATCTTAAAGGCTCAGAGTGAAGCAGATACAAGTTTAAATTAATCAAGTGTCAGTCAAGTGACTCAAATCAGGTTTGTTTTAGCTTACTACATTAAACAGAAAATATAAGGACATAGATTTGCAAACTGATGCATCCTTCTCCCTAATTTAAGACAACTGAAAGTTGCTTTCAGAACACAATTGATCCCAAAAACTGATCCATGTAATGTCATCTCTGGCACTCTAGAGGTGAATGTTCGTTTTCATTGAATATATCAGGGGCTAGGTGATTCATTTAGACTTAGACAAATAAAAATTAGGTGGTTAAAATTAAACACCTAAGTGAGAAATATCCTTCAGGTACTAACTTTTTAATTTTAAAAATACCTTTATGAAGATTTGAGCTATGATGATCAGCCAAAAAGATCACCTTTATAGAAGTGGTAAACTACTTCAGGATCAAAGGCCATAATATTTGATGATAATATTGGTGATTTTAGTACAAAATGCTCAAATGGAAGGTTAGGATGTTCACACCTTTGATTTATTAGTGTCAGTCAGCCACTGAGGTCAGTGGAAACATGAGGTGATACAGCACAAATGGAATTAAGTGATAAAGTAACTTGTGTGCAGTATCAAAAATGCAATGATATACTCTGGCATGGACCATGTGCTCTTCCTTCTTCCCTGGCCTCCTTCAATACAGCTTTTTTCTAGTCATTGTTATATGAGTCTCCATCCCATATTCTTGGCCAGAAGCAGTGATTCCTTATTAGATTTAAATGTAGGTCCCTGGATTTGGAATAAGATTTTCACCTTTGACATCTTTCTGCATCAGGTGAGAAATGTTTCTGTGTAATTTCAGGGAAAGAAAGCAAAGGGCCTTTTTCTGCATCAGGGATAGGATGACACTTCTGGTTCATACCATAACAATCTAGCACAAATAAGAAAGACAGCTCATTTAAGCAAAGGACATTTCAACACTATTTGATGCTCCTTTCGGCACAACTACTTGGTAATGATGATGGGAAAAATTCTGGTGCATTTCAAAGTTTCTGTTAAGTAATTGTGTCCTCTGTATAGTAATTTCTAGACAAAAAAAAATTTTCATAAGAAACCATTTCCATATGAAATTAATAAAAAACATCTCCCTTTTGTAGACTGATCTAGATTTACATGTCTTCTATTAGGAAATTCCTAACTTGATTCATCTAGGCAAACATGCTCAAAATTAACTGCAGACTCAGTTGAGGAAATGTTTGCAATAATTCTTAGTATTTTCAAATCCTGTTTTGATGCCCTGCAAGCTCATGAGTTAGAAATTGCTACAATTTAATTAGGAAATTCTTGTAGTTGTCCAAATGCTTGCTTCTGTTATGTAAATAACAATGGAACAAATTGTATTCTCTCACTATTCAAATCAGGGAAAGCTAGACCCACTGTAAACACGTATTTACAGAAGAAACAGTAAAAAAAAATGAGAAGTAAATAGTTTTCTGGTATGTTTGTGGCACTTTTTACAAGAAACTGAATATTCAGAAAAGAGGTTAACTTTGATTTATATTTCTTAACTGATTTGGATATTATTTCATAGATAGAAAAATAGATTTATGGACTAAAATCATCATAGTTACTTTCAATTTCATGGAAAGACAAGAAAGGAACATTTACTAGTCAATATAAAATAGAAACATATACTTTGTGGAATTGTCTAAATAATAGGTATTTTACACCAAATATAAAACTTTCACAAACGAGTTAGCTTCTATTCACTTCCATATCTGTAAAGTGGACTGGAATTATTTTTGTTACTGACGTAGACCATTTGGATGGAAATAAGTATATTTAATATATGTTCCCATAAATCTATTAAATCTTTACAGACAAATGTTAAATACAGAAAATTTAGATAAACATTTCTCCTTTCCAGTAAAAACCTCAAATTTTCCATTCCAAAACTTTGTTGCCGTACCTTGGTGTACCTAAATGTGCTGAGAAAGTTTCAGATCATGTTTCTCATGCCCCAACTCCTCTTTGGGGACAGAGTTTGTCTGCGTTTGTTACCACATCACCTGGTGCAGTGGGTCCTTGGTCTGGAGCATGCTGAACATCTTGTCCAGTTATGGAGAATGTTCATGTTGAAGAAGTTGGGAATAAGCTAAGCAATTAAATCTTCAGAAAAGCTCTGCTGCAGCATATAAGACTCACTTATTTTCGTTGTTTATTTGGGAAAACAGTACGGTTTACATTATTTTTGTTTTGCTTTGTTTCTTCACAAAGGTGAATCTCACTGAAGATGGCAAAGGCATTTGTGAATGTTTTCAGTCTAAATTAATCAAATGGGAAAAAATAAAGTTACACAGCAATTTTTTCTTATGAGAGAGAGAGAAATTTTCCATAAGCATTTTATTTATTTTTTTAAAGGACTGTTTGTTTAAAACAGAAGATAAAACACCTTGTTTGGGGCAAACTTTCAGACAATTCTGGCTGTCAGTCTGGCAGCTTCCTGGAGGCAGATTACAGCATAGCAGCTCTTGGACTTTTCAGATGTAGTTTCAATACAATAAGGAGTATAAATTCCCTTGAAGTATTAGTCAGACTTCAGGGAGTTTTGGATTCTGATGGTGCTTGGTCTTTCCAGGGACTAGATCAGCCTTTAAAGTTTTTGCCCTAGACACAGGCTTGAGAGGTTTGCACTTGGGGAATAAGGTTACAGTACTTTGATTGAAGGGTTTTTTCAGTTTTGAGGTTAGCTGTTTGCACAACCTGGAGCATTGACAGATAGTGGCAGCAGAGGAGGTCTAGGAACAGTGCAAGTTCCCTAAAAGTCAATGATAGTTCTATTTTTACAGTAAATAACAATGGAAGCATTACAATTTTTATCTGAAAAAAAAATATTGAGCTGATGATAATGAACAGTGGCAGCTTTTGGGACCTTAATGCATAATGTTCTGAGGCAATGATAGACTTTTAATCGACTTCAGAAGAACTTTAATTAAGACTTCAAATGTTATTTCAGATAATCTGCTAGATCATAATACTTTCTCTCATTCAAAACATCTCATTACTTATCAAATGTCATTACTAAATGGGAAGGGAGACACCTCTCAAAAGAATGCTAATCTACTGTCCATGTCAATGGTATCTGTTTCTGACATTCTTAATTCTGCTATCTTCACACTTTGCATACAATTACAATATTTTCGTGTCGTTTTATGAAAAATATCACAACTATGAAATATGCCACTAAGAAAATCTCTTTTACTTGCTTTAGAAAACACATTCAGAAAGTAATTATTTTCCTATCCTTTGTCTAAAACCTCTTGCAAGCATGGTACCTACACAGAAGTATAGTTATCTGGAGCTAGATCCAAGACTTAAGCAAGAAATGCTTTTCTAAGTGTCTTACAGCAGCACTTCTTCTTTCAAACCCCACTTGAATTTACATTGGCATAAAATAATAAATAATCACTGGCTGGCAAAACGAGGGGAGAGGGAAAGAATGGTAGCAAGAAGAGGCAGAAAGTACGCAACTGTATAACCTAAGGGTAAGTTATTAGCAAGATGAAATGTTCAGATTCTTGTACCAATGAACATTTAATCTGGTATATGGTGTGGAAAAAATCCAACGAGAGACACTTCAGGAGTAGAAGAGCATGAATTAACTCATACTCTACAGATTAAATTGCTAGTCTAGGACGTCTGAAACTCAGATTCAAATTACTGTTTTGAGGTGGATGAAATGAGGTTTGGAAGTGCAGGACAATTTTGAAATTCCTCCTTAGTGATTTCCGTTCCTCCTATCAACAGTTAAACACCCTGAATTGTGAAGGGGCAGGCAGGTGGGTTTTTTGCATTCTGTTAGAAAGATCAACTTTCTCAAGTTCCCTATGGAAGCGAAAGTTCATAACTGATGGCCCTAAACAAAGAAAGGTGCTATCACTGACCTTCATCTTCCCTTCAGAACTCCCCTTCATCTATGAAGAAAAGGAGTTGGGGAATTCAAAGCTGTTACACGAACGCCAGTTTGGAAAGCCCTCTGTGAGACTTACAAGAGGCGTCCTTCACAGGAGGGACTCCTTTAAGTCAACTTTGCCCCTGGATTCTGAAGGACAGATTGTTCAAACACAGCCTCTGAATTTAGCCCTTTTCAAAACAGTACTGGGCAGTAACTTCTCATAATCTTACTGTATTGTAAATACACAGTGTTCTTGAAAAGCAAACTTCTGTTTTAGTGTCTTTGTACTTTGAAAACATTGGTTTATGTTGCCATGGGATATTTTAAAGGAAGTACTAGAAGCATAAAAAGCTATATGTTTTTATTTTGGGTTCGTTAATCTGTAATCTATATATTTCTGATTTTAAAATTTTGTCCTGGGAAAAAAGTTTGCCTTTGCAAGAAATAATCCCCTCATGAATTATTGACTAACCTTACTGCATAAAAGCAAGACTCTCAAGGTTTTTGCAGGGGTATTACTCAGAAATTAGGAACTTTGCCAAAGGCTGGGATAAACTAAAGAATGCAACTATAAATCTCCAGGGTCAAGTACAGGGAGTGTTTTATTTTGAACATGATTCAGACAATCTCTCAGTGTGTTTCTTTGTTCTTCAGCTCTTTAAAGCCCAAGCTATCAGTAATTCAAAGTATGTGCCTAATGTGTACTTACACCCCCTGTATTCAGAAGGTGTAACATAGTAGATTTTCTTAGCTGTTTGAACTGTTGATACTCTAAAGCAAACAATAAAAGTTCACATTCTTGCTCTCGAATAGAACAACTGTTAGGTGTTAAATTACCCTCAGGCATTTTTTCTTTAACAATACAATTAATAGTCCATTTTTTGTCCCTCTAGTAATAAAAATTCTTTACTCTTGAGAAATATAGGCAGAGATGTTGCCAATATTCCTCCCCTCACATGAATATGCATTTTGATAATGCACAAAGTCAAGATGGAGTGTAGAATAAAGACCAGCTGCAAAGTTAATAGTGCCTTACTTTCAGAGGAGGCAGGTAGGAGTATAGATCTGGCAGTCTCTTCTTCATTCCCCACAGGGCAGGTGACACACCTGAACTTCATAATAAGCTGCTAGCAGACACAGTCACAGTCCCCCAAAAGGGGAAATCAGGAAGTGATTTTATCATGCTCCATGCATATTACTGGGAACTCTGTTATACCACCAACAGATACAGGATGAGGCTTAAGTCAAAATCCAACACATGGAATCACAGAATCAGAGAATATTCTGCATTGGAAGAGACCCACAAGGATCATTGGGTCCAACTCTTAACGAATGGCCCATATGGGGTTCAAACCCATGACCTTGGAGTTATTAGCACCGTGCCCTAACCACATGAAACAGTCTAAATTCTTACTGGTTCTTATATAGTGCTTGTGGAAAAATACACAAAATAGAAATAATCTGTTCTCTTTTATGCCCAAGACTTCATACGACATCAAAATATTTACTTTAAGTCACATCCATGTTAGGGTAGTAATAATAATAATAATGATAATAATGATAATGGCAAGAGAGGAAAATGTCCACATTTTTGCAAGGAAAACTGATGCAGATTCAATCTTTGCTTACATGTGTGCTAAGGTACAGACAGAATTTGATCTGCTGAATATTTCATTAAGGTGTTGACAGCTAAGCATCTGAGATGCAACTGCCGAGATTATGTATGAAACATGCCAACAGAGACTAAATAACAGACTACTCAATCTTTTCCTCTATTCTCAGTCTCTTTGTCTCTCTCATTTTAGCTGCATACAGTGTAAAAACTGGCTCACACATGTTCCTGCAAAGAGTTGAGGTTCTGGTTGCTCTGCGAGATTGTGGCAGCCATTATTCATACAGAGCTGCCTCTGTAGTTAAGAAAAAACCCTGAATCATACACTCAAACACAAATAAATCTTTCCATGGGAAAACTAACTCCAAGGGGCTTTATTCGACCTAATGACTTCTTTCTAGCTTTAAAAGAATCCATATAGGAAACAACAATCTACAGAGTGAAATACAATCTCTGGAGACAAAGTGAGCAGCTGCACTCACCAGAAGCACAAACTTCCAAGAATTGGTGTTTTACAGTTTGCAAACAACTGGTCAGTCCAATAAGCATTCTTTAGAAAGTGTTAATAAAAATAAATAATTCTTTTCCTTTAACTAGTTCTTTAAACCTCTGTTTCTATATTTTTCTATTTTAGCGCATCATCCTACACTTAGTATAACAAAAAGGGGAATTAGGCCTTGTTCATATATTTTACAAATTAGGACTAGTGTGTTTATGATTAATTAATAGGAAAAGGGATGCATTTGCAACCAAATATTTCTACAATGAATAATTTATCCAAGTTTACTTTTAGCATATTGGTAAAGCAGGCTTCATTTCACATACTGCACAGTAAAATCACTCTAAAGAAATTCATGAGGCCAAAAAATTACCAACATAAAAATCAATTGCTCATTTCCATTTAAAAGTTGGGTTAGAACTGTATACAGTAGATTTAGGATATCCTCATAATATATGTGATTGTCTAGGAAGGATATAAGTTCTATTATTCCCAGACAGAAAAAAAATTGTTAATTTCCCTAGAAGCAAGATCTTTGTGTTAATTTATTCCTTCACATATTTCTCATTCCCATGAAAACACTTCTTTGTGAAAATGGAGAAAAAATATACAGTAAATTAAACTTGGAGCAATGATTTAAAACAGCAGATATCCTGTAAAGGGGGGAAAATATAAGTTATCTTAATTTATGAGCCTTACAGTTGTGAGTCATGTCCTGTTATGGTTATTATATTTATGAGGTCTAAATGACTGCTGAAATAAATAACAGATCTATGACTACCCAAAATGTATGGTCAGAATTCTAGAAAAAACCTTCAAAGACATACTAAGATCAAAGCAAAACATTTAATTTCATTTAGTTCACTCAGAAACTTTGAGTAGCAAAAGTGATGTATACAAATAAGCAATATGGATTTCACAAGAAACCTTAACTGCAGTGATTAGAATTAGGAGTTATTCTCTAAAGTCCAAATAATTGGTGGTAACGTGTTCTCTCTGGAGATAATAGAAACTGAGGTGCTGATTAGAAGAGAGGCAGAAGGACTGACTTGTCACTGACTGTTCAGGGATGTGACACTGTCATAAAAAGAGGCAAGAGAAGAGACCTGTTTATGCATCTGGCTGTTTATATAGCACAGAGTATCAGTCACTGATGAGAAAATGTACCGTGCTTCAAAGCCAAGCTCTTTATTGTACATTAGAACAATGGTAGAAAATTATTTTCCATCTGAAGTCAGAAAAGCTCTTTTTACTCTAATGGCCTAATGTGAATTGACAGTGAAGTGTATCCCTGGAGATCCAAAGCACTATGCTCTAAGTGAAGCAAAGACAGCACAATTCCATTTATACTGACATAAATGCCAGCTTATAGATTTCAGTAAGCATCAGGAATTTTTCAATACTTCTGTAGGGATTTTAACTAGTGCAGATGTAGATTTTGACAAGGTCTTCTTCTCTTTTTCCTCTCCTTTTTTTTTCTTCTAATAAAAACACTGATAACATAATTGCTATATCATGTTTCATTATCTGAAAAGACAGAAAATAGATTATTCTCACCAGAATTTGCTGCTAATATAGACTGCTAGAGCATTGACACACCTTTGTCTCTACCACACTTGCCCAGCCATTTCCACAATTCAGTGGAAGAATCTTTGAAAAGAACCACAGTCACTACTTTGGTTTCTCACAGTATTTGAAGATCGGTTGATTGGTTGTGTAGTCTTGATTTTATTGCAAGGTTCTCTCACTCTTTTTGTGTCAATTGCATTATCTTTTTGTAGAAGTTTTCAGGTTTCCACTAAAGGGTAAACAAATGAACTTTTACATGACTGCACAGTAAATGGCACATGCAAGTGCTGTGGTGGTATACGGGTTCAATAATTCAAAATATGAAGGAGGCAAGAAAACAGAAAGCATTTTTGCTAAGCTCATTATTTATTGCAAAGAAAACAAGATGAAAGAATTACGCCAAACAAAGGCAATTTCCAAGCTGCTGCGCCATAGATGTAAAAGATAAAGGCCCTTTTATATTTAAAATTCTCCCAATAGGTGTGATGAGGGCATCAGCTGGTGGCCCTGGGATGACTACCAATACTATCCAGGAATTTATTCTGCAACGTGTCGAGTGTAGTAATCACAATGACCACCACCACTGGCTGTGTGTTCAAGGGAGAAGGCTGATTCCTCGCTGTCTCCCTCCCTTTTTTGGCCTAGTGTTGCAATCAAGTAGTCAAAGTTTGACTTTCAAACAGGGTTCCTACATTTGCAACCTTTGCGTCACAGCACACTGCATTTTCAAACTCGTAAGATAAGAAACTTTAAAGTCACACTTACTAAACAAACATTTTATTGTGGTGTTCATAATACAGGGAAGGTTATAATCTTGTAGCAAGTACAGTACTGTGGTAAGATCTGAGCAAAGTACAAGGTGTACTCCAGAAATAAAAATTAGGGAATTTCTATTGTCCTGTGTTTAGGCATTTAGACCCAGCTTGCATTTGGAAGGCAGAAGTTTAACCACCTCCCTACATGGATAACCTTTATGTTGTGGGGGGTATTAGAGGTGCTAAGTTTGCCACAGCCAATCTCCCTCTTCTTTTGATGCAAGAGTTGGGAAAGAGATCATGACTACTGGAGAACTTGGTAATTTTGCTGGAATAAACCTACCACAATCCTTTTACACTCCAGCTCTCCTGGACAACTATCATTTTTCCCAGCCTCACACATGACCTAGGAGAGCTTTTGTCCATGGTTAAGTCTTACACCCAAGAAAAATGCAAATCTGAAGAATGGACGCAACAGTGTGATCTTACAGGACAAGAACTCACTTCCTTACAGTAGAGTCCTATGCTACCTGAAACAAACCTCTCAAAAAAAAAAACTTTCTAAAAGTGTTTCCCTAAGCCATTCACAGCCTCACCCTCACAGATGCAAAATCCTAACAATATGGAAGCATTCTCAGGCTTTTTGTTGCAAAGAAGAGATGCAATTTGATATTCTCATAGGGAGGAAGCTCAACAGGCCCTTGGACTCAGTTCAGCTCAATATGTAAATTGATGTATTTTTTGTGGATTCTCTGTAGTCATACTGCTTTACATCATCTGGCCTTGCTAATACAAGTTGTCCTTTTGTTTGTATCCACTGAGGTGCCCAGCATGAGAATTTCAATGTTTTAAAACTTTATTTTTTAATTATGCCTTTAAGGTTTTTGGTTTAGTTTTTTGGGGGCTGGGTTTTTTTTTCCAGCTAGGAAAAGTTCTATTTCACTGATTGCATTTTTTTTTAAAATTTATTTCAAACAGGAGTAATTTCTGAAGTATACAAAAATAAATAAAAATGCATAAAGAAGAGCATATTTTTCCAACTTCACATATCTTAAAAACAGCTGAAAAGATTTTTCTTTCTCTTCTAAACTTCTATAAAGAATATGTTTGCGCTTAACAAGGTAAGGAAACTCTTAGCTGCAAAGGGCACATTTTCATAAAATTATGAACAAATGAAAATAGAAGACTAGGGAAAAATTTTATATGCATAATGTTCGTATAACTATTGATGCCATAAATGTCATTATACTTTCACTAGATATGATTTCAAACATTAGCTACTGGCCTGCTGGGTTAAATATTTATTTTCTAGGAGTCCCATCTGTTTCAAGCTACCAGCCAAAAGAACTAAATAATAAAATGTACAATATACACAGTTACAAGGTACAGAACAATATTTTTCAGGATGTTTGCACTTCTGTTGACAGGAACAGATAAACAGACCCACCACTGGCCAATAAGCTTTTTACTGGTGGAAATTTTATCCAATAATTTTCTATCTGTTTTGCCGTGTTAAAGAGTGCTATAAAAGCTATCTTTCCTATTGCCAGGTTTCAAATGCCCTTGTGGATTTTAACACTCCCTTTCTTGTTGTGACTAAGGTATTGCAGTAAATAATAAATGCCAATGTTGGGAGGGGTGAGGGAGGAGAAAGTGAAACTATAACTTGAAAACCAAAGATATATTCCTGTCTCTTCTGTAATGAAATAACATTCTCTTAGATCACACATAAAGAGCAGAACTGCCTTAATAAAAAGGGTTTACATTGAATCCAATAATCTCTTACATAAGAGAAATTGTTGTGTTTACTATGTTTTTTGGTTTTGTTTTGAGTCTGATATTACATAGATCATGGTTTCCAGCAAACTATATGCAATCTATAAATTCCTAAATATTTCAGCTGCTTCAGAGAACCACTTTTCTGCAATTAAGCATGTAAATCTTAATCCAGTAACTGTGTGAGATTAAGCTATGGCTGTAACCTGTATGTAGCACAACTGGGAGGCTGCCTACGTGCAGTTTTTATCCTGATATTCTTGACAGTCTGGAAAACGCTACTTAAATCAAAGGGAAAAGCAGTGCTCCAAAGGAAATTAATTTGCATTTACACATACAGCCATGCAATGCCCCTTTCTACACTGCTACAATTCCATCACAAAATAAAAAGGCCTCTTGAAACAGAATCTCTGAATAGATAGACTGCTTAGAGTTTAGGAATTGTGAGAAAAAGGTAATTTATATTATGCTCTATGAAGATCATTCATTATCAGAACCTCAATGCACCACAGGCATGAAATAACCTATAGTTAAAGAGATGCAAAAAGGGAATATTATTTTTCATATACCTTTTTTTTAAAGAATGTTTCCGCTTTTTTAACACTTTATCAAGATAATTTAAAGATCTCTGCTATAGTAATTTTGAGTCACAGTCACAAACTGAGCTGTGTTCAGTGCTTTGGCAGCGACACTGTGTCTGGGTTTCCGTAGTGATGTACCAAACATATTCATTTTCCTCCTCCCTCACAGACCACATCCTTCTGATGGTATTCCTGTTGTGTGGGAGGGCGGCTACGCTGCATTCACACACTCACAGATGTGGCCCCCTGGGCTTACTCCTGACGGGCTTTCCAGCAGCTGAACATTTGTAGCCTCAAGGCCACTCTGCATCCTTCTAATAAGCAGGCAGGGCATCACAGCTCAGGCTTTGTTTGTTCCTCCTACTGATGTGTTGGGTTGGATTTTATCATGTGGAGCTGAGAATTTCTCTTTGGAAAGGAAGGAAGGAAGGAGAAAAGGGGGGAAGGGAGAAAGGAAAAGAAAAAGGGGGAAAAGGAAAAGGAAAAGGAAAAGGAAAAGGAAAAGGAAAAGGAAAAGGGAATTTAGAAAAATAACCAATTTTGGTATTTTCTAAAACTGCCATGGAGAAAAGCCCTTTTCCATTCATAACTGCTGTTTTACAAATAATTTTAGCTACAAGCCTATGCAGAAGCACAGAAATTTTGAGTCCCGGGAACAAAACCTTGTTTGAAACCAATGATTTGATCAAGAAATGCCACAGAATGAGTTGCAATCTAATGTCTTCTCAGACATTTAATGGCATACATGAATGGCAGAGAGTAATACATTTAAATCATCTTATTCCTTTGAAAAATATTTCCACATCAAGCATTTTGTCGTAACAGCTGTAGCTGCTGCTTCTGCCAATAGGACATTTGTATGACTGTGTAGATCAGCACAGGCCATTTCCTGCAGGAATATTTTATCCTATAATTAAATCAGGAAGAAAAAACACCTGGAACACTGTTGAAGGATGTAGAGACATGGTTATTTTGAATCAGATTTTACTCTGTAGTGTACTTCCTGGTAGCTTGGTAATGGAGCTTTCTGGTGTTCTGCAATATAGCCCAGGAACTGGAATGGCCTCATGAAGGGAAAATGCCCCTAGGAAGCTGTGCTTAGGGAGGATGGGGAGCTGTAGCCTGGTGCTAAACTGGTACTGCAAGAGGGAAGATGAGGTCATTACTTCTGCATGAAAAGCAATATTCCAGATATACGTAAAAAGAGAACCTGATTCCCCCAAAGCATCTTAACATGTTCTCTGTCTGGAGAAGACAAAAAGAAGTTCAGTGCAGAACAGGGCTATTTCCATTTTCAACTTGACAGTAATGTCACAACAAAGCATGGGGGGAGAGAGAAACGAAAGGATTTCCCTACATTTGATTGTGATCGTACTCTCTCTGCCAATAAATCCTCCTCGGTTAGTAAAAATTCTTCTAAAGAGCAATTTGATTTTCCTTTGAAAAGCACTGGAGTGCATCCAATGTCATTAGTTCTTTAAATATGTCCATAGACTACTGCAGTCTTGAAGCTTTGTGCAAAGTCCGTTGTCACTCCTGGCCTTACTTTTCCTTTGTAGGAATCCAAATTAAACTGTCCTCTGTGTGTTTCCAGTAGCACACAGGGATCGAAGGGCTTTAACATTCTCTATATGAGTAGTAAGTCATATTGGGTGAGGCTCCAGGATATGGTTAAATTGCATGATTGTATTTTAATAGATTTTTCCAAAGAAGGCAAATCTTGATGCAATAGCTTGGAACCACATAACTAATCAAAATTATTCATATTAAAAGAGTGGTATCATATTCTCATTGGACTCTTTTTTTGGTATACTTATTTAGCTAGACATCCTTCTTTTATTTTTGCCTAATATTAAGATGTGATTATTAAAATTATTAGAGAGGTGTCTCTGAGCAAATTGATGTGCAAAAGAGACCATGTGCCAAAGTCAACAGTAAATGTGAGTCAGGGAGAGTGAGGCAGAAAAAGAATTTTAGAAAGGGAGGGAGAGAGAAAGACAGTGACAGTGCAACAGATTAAGTAGAAAAATATCACCACTCTATGGATTCCAACTGCATCCCATCCAGCTGTGTCCTCTTCCTCTGGTCTTCCCAGTGGTGAGGGTGCTGTGAAACAGAGTTCAATGGATTAATACGTGCTCAGGCTGGGTGGGCTGGGAGTTTTAGACTGTCTTTGCATTATTGGATCTGTTGCTCCACTTGGATCACACGCAGTCTGCAGTTGGAATGGGTCAGCAATGGGTCTGGGGGGCTCTGGGTGTCTTTGATGGGTCATGACCCCTTCTAAGATGTGACAGCTCCCTCTCATGTCAGCTTAGCTGAGCCAGCTATGCCCCATCAGACGTTCCCTAGGGGAACTGACTGCGGTTTTACACCTGAGCTTGTGTAAAGGAGGACAATTACCATGATAAAAGGCACCATTCCACCCTGCAGGATTTGGGTCTTATCAGCCTCAAAGTCTGTTTGTAGCTTCCCCCTGTGTCTTGTGCAAATCACCACCACACCCCCAAAAACTCAGCTTCTCCCACTGGAGGGAAGCAAACTTGGCCTCAGCAAAACACCCTGCCACCTACAGGATTGTTTTGGGTCATTAACCATTAACAGTCCAGTCTATCACACCTGGCTGCTGAGTACTTCAAGAAATATCTGAGGCTTTCTAACCTTAGCATTGCATTTTTTCCTTCCCTCAACACCTTCACCTGCTTTTCTTCTGTCTCCACTCCTGTTTTACTCCTTAGGCTCTCCAGTTTTCCAGTAAAGGTAATTATTCTCCTACATCTTCACCTTCTTTTATAACTTGGGTAGTGTCAGCTGTTTTTCTGTGCTGAATAATGCAAGCTCTGCAGCTCCATGTTTAAACCTCTGTCTGTATCCATTTCCCTATGTGTCTACTAAGTATCACTCAATAGACTTTTGCATATTCCATCCTCCAGTACATCCTTTCTCCTGGATGCTCGATTAGGAAAGGATTGCTCTGATCTTACAAACACATTGATCATTCATGGCTGCCCTATTCGACTGTGGCTTTGTAGAAATGGTGCTACTTTTGAAGATCTACAAGAGGAAATCCGGAAAACTGGGTCTGGTGCCAAAACTATAATCCACATTCCCTGGGAAATGATGTGCCTACCTGGACTGAGACAAGCTTAAACTACAGGCTCTTAGAGGAAATTCAGGCAGCATCTGTATTTAACATTAGACACTTTTGTAGAAAAGCCTGCCAATCATATTGATTTGTGTCAAATTAAGTGCAATGGGATTTTCTTTTCTTATTTTTTTTTTTTTTTGTTAATCCATGTGGACAGCTTGGAGGCAGGAAATTAAACAAACCTTTTTCAATAATCATCTTGGCTGAGAGTAAATTGTGGTCTTAATAATCAGAGAGGGACAATCATGTTATAAAAAGCTATCCCTCAGGTAAGGAATGCTTGCCAAAATTAAACTCTCATAAAAGCAGCAATAAGAGAGGCGACTTAACAGGCATGATCTTGATTTTACGAACAATACCCTAAAATTAAGGGATAATTCCACACATTCATTGGGTTTCAATGAAGTTTCTCGTCACCTAACACTGTTGACTGATTATTTTTAGAGTTCTCTTGGGAAGTAGGGAAATATCCTAATTTTAAAGAAATATGTATCCTAATTTTATAGGTTTCACAAGTCTATCAAGTTCTCACTTCAGTACTACATTCTTTAAGCATCTTTTCCTACTTAAAAAAAAAAACAAAAAACCAACAACAAAAAAACTTCTCTGCTATGAAATATTGTTTTAAATGAGGATAAAGTCAGCAGTAACATTGTGTATATTTTGCACAAGATTACCGATGACTTAAATCAAGAGGATACATATGGATGTCTGCAACACAGAGCTTTTGGGACTCAACCTTACACACCCTGTGAAGGTGAAGACAAAGACATTTCAACTTCAAAGTACATTACCATCAGAATTACTACTGGGAAGTGTTATGGATGGCTGCATTTCTCCTTTCCCTCTTCTGTACTATCCAGTTCAGATTTTGGCTGCTGCATGACTGATGGCTACTTTTGATATCCAGATCAGAGAGCAGTACATCATTTGTATGAGCTGTGAGGGCTGGCAAAATCCCCACTTGCAGGGATTGGAGAGCACTCAAAGGAATCTTGTCATGTCCAACTTACTGGGATGTAAAACAGCAGCACTTTTCGCAGCCTCTCTTGTTAAGGTGATAGAAAAGGAAAGCTAAATCAAGTATGTTCCAATAAGAAATAGTAATAAAATTTTCCATATATCTCACCTTTCCAGGAAAGAACACAAATGGCAGAACTTTGCATGCACTCTTGATTAATAGAAGTGACCTGCACCCAGCTTTACTTAAAAGCAAGTCGAAGGGGACAAAAGAGCCCAAGTTCCTCACAAAAAATAATTATTTACTGAAGGTGAACAGCTAAGGCATCAAGAGGTGTCTCAATATTTGCTGCCAGGAAGGATTTTTCTGAGCTTTACACATTTACATGGGGATGATGACACTGTAAACTCATTTTATAGTAAATTTGGTTGTAAGGCACGATTAATCTAATGTGTTTTAGGCATTTACTTTAAGATAAATAAATTGTGTCTTAGACACAACTTATTCTCCTGACCTGATGTTCAATGCCATCAAGGAGAGCTTAGTGTGACTATATGGGACAAATGTGCATCTTGTCAGATAAATCCCATCTTGGCTTGCTGCTGAAGTTAACATATATATGTATATGAAGTATATGGAGATGTTCTTCCTTCTTTTGCTGCACATGAACTCACTGCCTATGGCTTACACACAGTCCACAGTAAAAGTGAAAGCCAAGAACAGCCTTGAACATGAAATCACTCTTGTGTGGTACGTGGCATTTCCTGATTTTCGCAGTTTAAATCCTTTAGAGTTTGTCTTTGAACCAGGATGAAGAGGTATGAGAGCTTCCCTAGTCCCCACCTCAACTCCCAATATATTCAGGGAAAATAAGTAACAATTCCAGAGGGACAAGGACACTTTCAAATGTTCCCTTCCTAGATGACAGACTGCGATCTCAGTCCCTGCCATCAGCACGTGTCACAATTTTTTATCAGAAAGACATTGAGATACCTTGCCTTTGTAAATATTGTGTGAAGGGAATTTTTTTTTTTTTTTTTAGTAATGTGTTTTGCTGTTGGTTTTTGTGCATCACATAGAGGTATAAATGACCTATCTTTGTGTGTGTATCTAGACCCATGAAGGACTGCTTCCCATGTTGCATTATTGAGAATTTTGTCAGATATACTTTCTACAACAGGATTCTCTTGTTTAATTTCGAGAACATATTACACATACTCAATTCACAATTAACCTTTTGAAAGTTCTGCTTAGATGGATATAATTAAAGGCTCTTTGGTGACTTTGGCTGGCTATTGCTTTGTATATGCTTAATTTGAAAATGTTACTGAAATATCCAACTGCTTAGTCTGTAGTATCTGAGGATTTACTTAACTTCAGCCTAACTCTTCTAGACTTATGCCTTAGAATTCCATTTCTTTCCCCTTAAAAAATGCATACATATGTATATATTTGTGTTTATCACTAAATATATATTTTAATATACTTTTATATATTTCACACAGAAGGTATCATGTTGCCAGAGGTTCATAGGCATTCTAGATTGAGGCCTTCAACATCTGCTATTTAGCCTGCCTTCATGTTAATACAGAGCATACAACGTGTTCCTCTTCAACAAATTTCTGCACTGTGCACTTTCTAATAATTCAAAAATTTATCATGGCACGGTGGCCTTCAAGATGAATACATTTTATTGTCTTGGAATTGATTTTGATCCGGTTCTCACTGCAAAGTGATCATATCACCACTGATTTCATGTAGAACCTCTGCTGAATACAGGATAAGAAAACAGATTCTCTGTGTTGTGGCATTTTCTGAAATATGTAAAACTCACTGGTCAGGAACGTTCCTGCTGATGTTCTGGCATACATTATCTTTTAAGGAAAACTCTGCCACAAGCTAATGACATTTCCTAATGACACACTAGTAAAACTTACCTGGTTAGATGTCTGGCTTTACCAATACACTGTCAATAGACGATAACGGTTATTGCTTTTCTTATTTTTTTTTTTCCCCCATTTTATACTGGTCTTCTGAGTGCCAAATGCCATTTATCGTTCCTTGTGCTCCGTACTACATGAGACAAAATAGTGTGAATAGCTGGATAATATAAACATTGTGTAAGCTGTTTTAAAAGATCTTTGTCAAATCTGAAGACAGTTTGTCTCTGCCCTGAGCATGTGTTAGATGTCTGTGCCTCTTGTTTTAAACAAAACAGACAGGTCTCAGAAAGCATTTACCTCTTCAGTGTAAGGCCAGTTGCAGTCATCCAGCATGTCTTGTTGCTCCAGAGGGGTTTTTGCTCAACTTCCCAACTGTCTACTGCAGAGATACTCCAACTTCTCCCAAACCCCATCCCAACGCCTTAACCTGGCCAAAGCTAGTTGTCCCCTCTGTTAAAGCATAGTGTGGCTAACTTGGAGGAAAAGCTTTTCTATCATTATTCCCAGCATCAAATACCAAGTACAGCAAAAAGGAGGCTTTGTCCCTGACATTGTCTTCTGCTTTAATCAAGTCCCTAACTCATTTTCCTCATAACTTTGTGAATAAGTCTTAACAAAGAGAAAGTTTGTTTTGAAATTCTACATACAAATATATTTTATTTAAATCCTTTACTGTGTCTTCCTTAGGGGTTTAGTTATGGTCTCTCTTTTTCATGTACATCACAGGTAGCTTTCCTGTACTCATAACAGTTTATATTTCAAAAGAAGCAATTTCAGTTCAGATCTTTTTAATCTTGAACCTCCTCCACTTCTCCACTAACACTTTAAAAATAATAAGTTCAGGTCTATGCAAATGACTTCTCGTCCTAACCCAGCTAACATTGAGAAAGAGTAAAGTGCTCAACAGCAACAGTTTCAGCCCTAAGCCATCTGCGGGCTTATTTTTAGGATTTGAAATTTTAAACTGAGTACTTTGCTAACCAAAAAAAACCCCTTGAAGACTCTTCAGTATTACCAGGTCTTGCACTTTTGCCACAAAAATAGCAGTATTGCAGTGAAGTCAAAATTTTATGTTGACTTCCACAGGGCCTAGCACTTGATTTGTAGTGTTGTCATTTTTCTACAGCCCCAGATTTTGGCAGTATGAAACTGGAAATGAAACTCAGCTTTTATTTTTTTATGTCAGTTTTTACAGACACAATTCTTGCAATGAAATCCAAATGCCCAAAACAAATAAAAACAAACAAACAAGACAACAAACAACCATCTCAAGACTTAAAAAACCCCCAAAAACCCACTCCTCAAACAAAAATCAGAATCCATTTTGAGGGGATTAAATTTGCATTTAATATCATCAGACCCATTTTTGGTATCCTGGCAGAAAATACAGGAACACTTTTAGTTTTCAAATCTGTATTTTGAAATATGTTTTTAATCTTACATTTTATTTTAGTCTGATTCTTATTTTGAAGTAGACATTTTATTTTATTGATGTGCTTGAGGTATTTACTATATCTCCCCAGCCTTTTCTTTTCTAAGCAATTTTGATTTTTATTGCCTTCTTACATTTTTATTGATTTCCCTGTTCCTCTTTTCATAAATTTTTTCAGTTTATGGTTGATTCTTTGTTCACATGACATTGGTTTATAGAGTAAAAAAGATGAGAGGTGATAACAGGGCTTTTCAGTGGTCACCTCATCTAAGCTCGTTTGCTATCTGCGCAAATAGATCACTAGCAACATATTGACTGAAGTGTTTAAGCTTCAGGAGTTTTATCTTGCACCACTGACATTAATGGGAGTTTGCAACTGACACAGTAAATGGTGAATGAGAGTTTGGATTGCTACTGTATTTTACCAATATAAACCAGGCTTCAATTGCTGCTCTATTTCTTATAGTCATAATCTGCTTGATTATTTTTCTGTAATAATTTCAATATATTTTTTACACCTTCATCACAGAATTAATGTTTTTGTGCAATATTTTTTCAAAGAAAGGCAAGAACCCAGTTCATAATGATCTGCATTAATCTATTTTTGGAATTTCCACAATAATTGTCACTGCATCATTATGATTTTTTACTACATTTTCTAAGTTTTGAAATACCTATATTAGAATTCCTATATTAGAATTAGGTGGGCATCTGCTTGATATGCATGTTCAGTGTGAGCAGCTGTGTATGTACCCCTGAGAATAAGATCTGAGATAAGCTTTCAAGTACTTGATCATGCTTTGGTTTCTATTTCTTATATTCCTACCTGACCGAAATGTCTGTTTCCTAAAAGCATGCCTGTCACTTTAAATAACATTACAGAAAAACAAACATCACTGGAGTACCTGAAGAAATTTAGAATGCTCATATTATACACAATCCAGCAAGCAGGCACTATATGTCTAGAAGTCTTAATATATCTAGATAATCTATATCCTTGAGCTAATCTAGCATTCAAGGGCCAAATTTATAAAAAGAAAAAGGAGGAAGAACTTAAATTTATCTGCTTCAGGCATTGCACCTTTCTTCCCTACAAAATACTAGCATCTAAATAATCACTTAATGGGATTTAATTATGAAAATTCCATTGATATTTGACAAAATAGAAGGGGTTTTTTCTCTTTTCTCTTTTCACACTGACAAGACCTGTTTATAATATTCACAGAAATTAATGCAATAGGATAGGGAAACTTGCGTAGACAAAATATACACACATAGGTGGAATTTACCTTCCATTTTTGAATACATGGAGGAAAAGATGTGTTTACAATCAAGAAGCGTTTTGGTCTGATGTACTTCATAAACTGATGTTTTAAATATGACATAAAGTTTTCCAAGTTCAAGAGAACACTAATAGAATTGTGTGTCTGCCCTCAATGTATGTATGTGTGTCTTTTAACCTTCTTATGACTTTCTGAAAAGCCACCACTGATCTGGAGAGCAATCATTCCTACAACATGCATCTTTCCTAACACCAGTGCATCTCCCTCCTCCCTTTGGTGAAAATATGTTGGTTTCATCTCTTCATCTTCCAAGTGAACAATGGGGAAAATTATTAATCTTGGTCTCAGCTGAAGGTTCTATACTAAATTAAATGTTTGCTGCCTTTTAGAAGCACTAGGTTCTCATTCGTTGAATTCTTGCTCTTTGTGTGCTGGCAATATTGCTTATTATTTATCATAGCTACTCGTGTAATTATCTTTTTCTTCTGCTTTTGCCTTTATTTTCTATTTTAACTCCTTTTACCTTTTTCCAATGTTTTAGTCCTTCAGAAAAAGTGATGTTTTATAGCTCATCTTTTCTGCTGCCTCAATTTCTTGATCATTTTTGTGGTAAATCATTGGTTTTTTATGAAATATATTTGTGTTATAAACATGTACTCAATTTTTTCAATCAGAGTATGCAGATGCCATTTCCTTTAGAATTCACAGCTCTGAGAGAGGGGGAAATAAGGACTTTAAAAATTGATGTGTCCTAATACGTGGGTATAGCATTAATTTTACCTTCTAGATTAAAATGCATATTTCCAAAAAGGTTTAAATATACAGATGAAGACATATAAATAAAATATATTAATTACCTTGGCATATACTAGGAGGAAGCAAGTAGAGTGAAGTACCCAGTGAAACAGATGCACCAAATCCTGTATTCTGGGGGTTTGGTGAAGTCTGAGAGCTGGGCTTGCCCTGTTGCAAGGTCTTTGGACAGGAAAGCCTCTGAGTTTCTGTGGTTCAGGTGTTACTTTTGCTGCTGCAGTTCTTCTGCTTCTATCTTCTGAGAGCAAAGTCAGCAGATGTGATTACAGATGGGATGTTTTTGTCAGAAGTGGGACTCTAAAGCAGATAAATCTAGAATCAATCACCTATGCAAGTGTTGGCTGGAAAAGTTATTTTGGAATTTCTTCTTGAAAATGCTGCAGAAAAATACAATTAAATGTGTTTTCTATTGGCCTGCAGGTAGGTAGGTGGTTTACAATGGTGAATGTACATGCTTTTAATGACATGGAACTCTTACTATGAAGTCTTTAATATGGCTCTGAAATAAGTACAGCAATATTTTAGAAGCTTTTGAAGGAGATTATAAAGGCCAATAAACAAAGGCACGTTTTTACAGTGTTATTCAGTATTCATAAAGATAAATTTTCTTTACTAGTTGTTGGTAGCTCAACCTCATTGTTGTAAGGCACAAAGAAGATGTGAAAGAACCTGAAAATTACATATTTTGTATTTTTTAACTTCTGTCACTCTTTTCTAAGATCCTGTCAGCAAGTCTGTTTTCCAAAATTAAACATTACCAGATGCAAATTTGTTTAACAATTCTATCCAGTTGACTTGGAAGTACCAGGCTTATTTGTGCAGAACACAGAGAAAGAAATGTTTTGATGGCTCTGAACAATCCAAAGGATGTTTAATAAATATTTGATGTCTGTTTCAATTAAAGAGTATATAAAAATTAGGTTTTCAGGACACATGTGAGTTTAAGCACCTGCTTTAATTCTTAAATGGGATATTTTTCCAAATGAAGGTTTAGAACTCTGGTTCTGATCCACTTGCTTCAGTGGTATTATTCATAAACTAGAATAAGAATCAACGTGATATAGAACAGGCAACTAACATGAATAAAAAGTAACAATATGAAAAAAAAAGATTGAAAGATTTAGAACATCACAAAAGTCCTTTTGCTGAAGCCCTTACATTTGAAAATCTCCTCATGAATTTATTCTTCCATTTCCTCCTACGTTTTCTTGCCATCATATCCATTCTCAGCTCAGAACATACATACTACCACAAGACAAGCAAAGACAAATCAAAATATATATATGAGTGAACTGAAACTAATAATGTTACTTCAATGTATCTTCATTCCCACAAACAAAGAGAGATTGTCTTGCAGTAGCCATTAAAGTTAATATTTTTTAGGGGCTTTGGTATATCAATAATTAATTATTTTTTACTACCATTTGGCTTTATTGGTTTATTTTATTATTATTTTTATTAGACATGTGCAAGGATACAGATCCCTTCTGCTTTGGGACTTGTATTCAATATAAGGGAAGAGGTCAAGACATCATGAAAAAATGCTGATCTGAATGACTCTTTCAGCTGGTCATATCTTTTGTAAAAAAATACAGGAGAGATTTCTATATTTAGAGGCTCAGAATAACTTTTTCTTTTCCCTATCCGTCAGCAATTTATTTTTCCTAGGCCTCTATTTTTCTTTTAATTGAAAACAGCAGTCCCCACTCTAGTTGTCACATTTTGACCCAAAATATAGCATTTTTGTCTGTTTTTTATTTGATTAATGAATCATGCAGTTCAACTGATTGTGATTTTACCTTGCATTCATACATTTTTTTGCTGAACACACTTGATTAAAAAGTTTCAGTTCATCACCTATTGAGAGCTCAGATAACAATTGTTGAGTAGGGAAGAAGCAGACCAGCACAGGCTCCAGGAGCTGCTTGTGGAGATCTGTTAACATTTACAATTGTATTTATGGCTTCCTATTTTGCCTGTTATAGTAGTGAATTGTTGTTGGGTCTCTCATTCATCAAAGCACTCTCTGCTTAACATTTTTTTGCTGCTTGTCCACCAAATTGCAGTATTGGGAGAACTCGGCCTCGAACAGAAATGCACAGTTTGTTTTAAACTGAAAAAAGAAGATTAAATGTAATCACAAAGCTTTTCCACTACTGTCAGAAAGTTTAAATGCCGGATGTGTTATGACTATTGTTAATTGTTTTTCCTGATTATTTTTTTGGTATGTTTTCCTTATTTGATGTGGTTGGTTTGAAACATTTTAGCCCATCTTTCTCTTCTGGAAGAAATCTGAACAGAGAACTCATACTTGTATTGTTTCATTGTTCCATTTCTGTTTCACTCCCCTGCACATTATTAGATTTTTTTAATCCCTATTATATCATTACTTCAGAGGAAAATAACTGGAGGATATGTCCTCCTTTTAATCTTCCTTTGCCATGTAATAAGAGGGTGGTTAGAGACTGGGCAAGCAAGAACAAAGAAGATATTGTCACAGCAGGAAAGTCTTATTCAGATTCCTAAATGAACAGAGAGAATCGGGCCAAGACTTTGCTAATATTTTCCATCATTTTTTATTGACCTCAGCTTTGAATCAGAAAACACCACCTGGATATACTGTCTGCGGCATATCCCAAAATAAACATTGCCAGTTACCACATGCTCAGGGGATTCCCTTACCTTTGTAAGAGGAAACAAAAGCAATAGAAAGTGCAGAAGAATTTATGTGGAACTGTAAATCTTCCATTCCCGAAGTCTGGGATCCTCACTATGACGTTACAGCCATGGTTACTGATTACCAGTGTTTTGTAGCTAGGGCAATTGTCAGCCTCCAGCCAGAGTTGCATTACTTTTGTCTCATTCTTATTTACACTGACATTTTCTAGCCCATCTAATACAGTCATTAGGGACTAGATGTTCTCTTGTAGCCAAAGTCTACAGCAGACATAGGTAGATGTCTACATAGCTCCAGAAAAAGAAGGGAATTTCTTTAGGAGTTCACTAATGCAACACTAAAATTCAATCTAAGATGGTTCTTAGTCAATGAATCTCTTATAAGACTTGGGCAAAAGAAATGGAACTGAGGGGGCATCCATGGACCCATATTCAGAAGACAGTGAGATAAAGGCCCACCATTCCTAAACGGAGCAGTAAGAAGATATGGAGTTACAGATGTCTGTAAATAAGTAAAATGATGCTTTATGCTTGGCCTGATAACCTTTGATTTCCTCCTTGATTTTTTTTATGGGATCTTAAAAAAAAAAACTTTGTGAATTCTAAATGATTAGAAATACTCCAAATGCACTTAACTGCATGATACTGTCAACCTTTTGTGTAACAACCCTCTGATTAGGGAGCTCAAGTTAGAGAGCAAAAAGTTGGAAATATGGGTCAAATGGGAAACCTGAGCTTTTCTCCTAGATTATGCAAGAAGGAAATTGCATCTTCTCTTCTGAGGGAGATATTATAAAATATGTTTCAAGACAGCCTTCTCTCAGTTTTTTATGTTACGTAGTTTTCATAGCAAAATTGACAATACAAAGATACCGGTGTTTTAGGAACTTTGAGCACAAGATATATACCTTGAATTCAGGAGTAGTTTCTGATGTTGATCAGACACAGCCTGGGGACCAAAAGTCTCATCAAATCACAACAGAGATTCAGTACAGAAGATCTTGATAAACCTTGGAACCAGGCCAAAAGAAACTGCAGGAGGTTAAAAAATAAAAGTACAAAGTTCTGCACATAAGGAAAAGTAATCCCATGGAATAGTAAATGCTAGGAAGTAACTCTGGAAAGAGATGTTGGGAAGAGACAGACTAAGAAAACAACTTGTGGAAAAGGTTTACATTATAGCCTTTATGGAGAAGAATCTCCTTACCTGTCTCATCTGCTTGTAATGCAGCTTTACACTAAAAAAAACATTGCTTTAACTTCTCATCCAGATTGGGCAAGACTCAGTATAGAATATTCTTGTCCTTTTGCCTGTGTTTTAATGCTTTGTACTTCATAGGCATGTCTTTATACTTGTGTAAGTATCTCTTGCCACTAAGTGGAATACCTCCAGTAGAAGTCAGCAAGCAAGCAAAAGTCAGCAAGCAAAATTCCTCCCAAATCCAAGTCTCATCATCTATGTCTTGGAATCTTCTACTAAGAGCTTGTGGGACAGAGATTTAAATCTCTAAGTGCACAGAGAAAATGCATATACACTTATGCATCTGCAGGTGAATGTCTGTTGGTTTCTCCCATACTTCATTTTGCATGAGATAAATTTTATTCAGAGAGCAAGAATGACCCTCTCAGCCTAATGATTTCCATTTGTGATATGAAAAGCTGTGGTTCTTCTTTCTGCTCTAAAAAGTCATTCCAGGAAAAAGTAGACATCTTTAGAAGGGAAGCCTGAGAGCGCACTTAAAAATGTGTTAAGACAGAGCAAAGAAGACACAGTTCTGGGAGAAAGGGGAGGTATAAAATGCATCAGTCAGAAGAGGCACTGAATCTTAACTCTCCTTCACCTTAATTTATTCTTTCCATTCTGGACTGCTGCATCGGAGAGTGACACCACCCGCTGCTTCTGGCCCATTTGCAAATATAACCTAAACGTGCAGGAACTTTTTCTGAAATTCAAAAGTGTAGTTGACATTTTTTCAGTCAACTCTAACTGCATTTCACTAACAAATGTCACAGCATGCTGCTTGAACAGCCTTGTTTCATGAAGGAAACAAGCAGAGCCATCATGCTTTGCAGCCTCAGGAACAGGGATGCAAAAGGAAAGCAAATTCTGTGTATCTCCGTGAAAGCCAAGTGATAAAAACTGCCAATGCCATTATCACACAACTTGTACATGTGCCAACACTCAGACTGACAAGGAACAGTATTTAGCAGTCCAGTTAATATCTTAAATTGGCAGGGAAGAGGTTAAAAGGGCTCCAGTACAAGTATTTCTTCTTCACCCATACTAGTGATCTCTGGATCAGAGATGATGTCTTGAGAAACACCAATGGCTTCCTCTGTTATTTCTCTCTATGTTCATCTTCAGAGCATGGACATTATTTTCACCTTAGAGGGTATCAGTCATTACAGTCTCATGTTAATTAGTACATTAATCTAAATATTTCTAAAGAAGTAAAACATACTTCAGTTTATAACACTTTACCAATAGGGCCAAGGATTTCAAGGTAGTCTTTTATCAAAACACACACATTTTTGTTTTCTTAGCTAACTCACAGAATGAAAGGTACAGTCTTTTTTTTCTTTTCCGCCTTTTCCTCTTCCTCTTCCTCTTCCTCTTCCTTTTTTTTTCCTTTTCCTTTTCTTTTTCTTCTATTTCTTCTGTTTCTTCTTTTTCTTCTTCTTTTTCTTCCTCTTTTTCTGTGCTGGATGTTGCATTATATTACAATCACTTTGAAGAAATCTGTAATAGTAAATATTATGGTTTCTTCTAACATTTCACCTGTGAAAATAAACTGCATAAAATGGAGTTCACATAAAAGATACCAGGGTCAAAGACCACTGGAGTAGGCATTGTAGATCCATTACCATACAGTACCCATAGGCAGTGATTATTTATTAGAATATGTTATGAGTCATGGCAATTCATAACACTACAGTCGCTGGAAAATTCCATTTTCCACTCTGAGCCAACATTAGGCTTACAGTACATACATTTTGATTAACTAAGACACAAATGCATCCCAGCAGTTACAGGAGAGTTGTTTCCTTTCTTTCCTAAAATTGAGAGATACTTATTATTTCCAGGAAAATAAATAAGGTCGTGTGGAATGAAGCATTTACAATTCTTGGCAGGACACTTAAAATGAGTAAGACTGTACATGAAAGCTTGTTTGCCTGTCTATTTAGTTTCATTTTAAAGATTTCAGTCTTATCATTCATGATTTATGCACAACATGTACTGCCACTTGCTGGTCTGTTCTATAAATACCTTCATAATTTGAATTAAGATAATCTGTTATCTGTGCTTGGTAGATGTATTACAGTTTTGTACTCACTTAAAGTTCCACCAAACCATAAAGCCTTTTTGCATTTTAGATTTAGCTAAAAATATTCACCCATTAAAACAGCAATCATCATTAAAATTAGTTCCCTGATTCTACTGATTAATTTTAAAGCAACAAGCAAGGTTTCTGAAAATTTACAATTAAACATATTTTTAGACAAAACCTGACAATTTTTAAGAGTCTAGAGAAACAATTACCTGGCATAAAATCTGCAGGACACAGCTAGAGGGAAGAGGAAGTAATTTGAAATAAATACATTTATTAATATAGACATGTCATAAGAATATCGCCAGAGGCAGCACAGCAGTGTTGCTAAAAAAGTTTTAAATGAGTATATTTAAGACCTTTTCACTTCTCTCCAGACAAATGTGAATCCTTCCATAAAGGGGGTAGGTTGTTTCTTTGTGAATATATAGCTTCTCTTTAAACAAGTTTCAAACTTTTCATCTTCTATCACCTCCGTAGTTTCACTAAGACAAATGTGAGTAGTTGGCTTAGGAGATCCGAGATAAAGATTTATAATTGCATTCTGGTAAAGTAAATGGGCATTTTTATTCACATGAGGCACTTGAATCTTATGTTCACTTTTGGCTGTTGCTAAAGGGGAGGGAATAACCTGTTCTCCATGTCTGTGAGAGAGAATAAAATGTGATGGAGCCAAGATGCAGTAAGAACTATAGCTTATGTCTATTAGGAAGTGCTAAATCACTGGCACAGACTGCTCAGAGAATTTGTGGAAATGCCATCACTGGAGATCTTTAAGATAAGTTAGACAGTAAAAGGTCATACCTTGATGCCTTTATTTAGTCCTTCTAAGTATCACATAAATGTCCTGAAAAGCATTTAAGAGCTATGTAATTTTTTAATATATAAAGCCATAAAAAATTTGTATGTTTTTCAATATTCATCTTCATTTACAATCAGAAAAATTTGAGATTTGAGTCTTTATTATTTTTAATTTTCCTATGATCGTTCATTTGTTTACCTGAGTCTGAGATGAGGGCTTGGATACTTTTCCTTTTCTCTTTTCTTTTTTTTTCTGGGCCATTTCTCATGTGCTGGCGTCCATCAGTTCGTAGCTACTGGGCTAGAAAACCTCTTGAATGTCTCTGTCATCTTGTTTGCCACAAATAGCTTCAAAAGATGGTCTTTCTATTTAAAATTTAAATTATGCTTAAAAGTCAACTGCAGTAATACAAATTCTAATTTTAAGTCTGAAAACAAGCCAAAGTCAGTAACTGCCAAGTACTGTCATAGTTTAGGAAATATTAGCATGGGTACAACCTTAAACTTTGTCACATTCTAAAACTTTTTAAACAGTAGGATGATACTCAGAGAAAGATGGAATGGCATATATTTTTAAATTAAGGACTGCCATCACCCTTATATTATGGGGGCAAGCGGAAGCCCTGCATAGGCCAACAGATTTTTTTTTTTTTTAATAGGAAAGAACAAGATGTCTCTTTAAGTAGAAATGAAGCCCATTTCCTTCTCTTAAATAATCAATGTGCCAGACAAGATTTTAATCTATTTATCACCTTTTTAAATTTGTTTATGACTTTATTGCTCATGAACATTGAACACCTTACAGTAAACCCAGATTTCAAGCAGCAGAACAAATAAATAAAAAAAAAAAAAGCAAGCTGCAAGCTCCACTAGAAGCGCAAAGGAGCCCATGAACGAGTATTTGTTGTCAAGTTTGTGAGTCAAGGAATTAAATGTTCAGCTGACAGTACCTGCAGATGCAGTCATAAAATGCTGGTGATGGACTTAAATTGCAAATAATAGCAGTCTACAGGCTGTCACAGGTGACCACTGGACAGTAACCACTCTTGAAATGCCATCCTTGAGCTTTTTAAATAAAAAGCGGTGGTAGATATTTTTAAAGGGTGTGGGAAAGGGAAGGACAACCTTGTAACAGACTGTTTTGATGTGTCAGGGCAAGACAGAAATAATTAACTGGGACCTACCTGTCTCTGCTGTACAAGGAGTGCATTGTGCAGAGCTCACAGCTCTCTCTTTGTCCTTCTGAGCATGCAGGGATAAACAGGAGAGACTTAGGCTCTAAGAAACAGCTCCAAAGCCTCCTGAAGCCAAGAGACTCATGATCAGCTCCTTGATTTGGCTCAGATTCCCTGTGTGCATTGTACCCACTCAGTAAAAAACCCATCCTGAACCTTCAGAATAAGCAAAACACAGGGGCCTGTTTGATACCTGCCTCAGCTCTCTCTGCACATGAAATTTGGCTTCCTTTTTGTTCCATATTTTGTAACAAGGACTGGCATACAATAAATGTATAAGAGTTTCCAGCTTCATTCTCTCATTATCCAGCATACAAAGAAGGTGCTGTTCCTTCCTCACTCTGCTGTTCCCCTACAACATTCCCCTGACCCACATCCTTATATTTAGCAGATAAAGGAGATCAATACAGCTGAAAGATTTTTTTGCTCATTAATCAAGAAGATGGAAGAACCTCATGGGCATTACTGCTGCTTCAGTTTATGGAAAGGCAACAAAATTCCCACTCCCTCTGTTACAGAAAGATCTCTGGTCTGCTCACAGCCAAAGGCAGCATTACTCTCTTCTGCATGACCACGTGTGATGAGGGCTTATAATTAATACAGTTTAATCAGACTGGGAAATGATATATTAACCCAAAAATTATCCAGTAAAGGCTCACTTCTGACTGAGAATGGTTAGTACATTCTCCTAACCATTTGAGTAAGAGAAAAGTCTGTATCCATTCCATCAGACTTCAGCCACATGAAAGTGATGCTGGTTTAAGCAACCGCCTGTGTTCTCATTTCTGCTGAAAGAAAAGGAATATGTTATATAATACCCATTTTGGTAGTAGATACATCACTTTCTGGAGATGTCAGCTTCTCTCCAAAGACTATACAGGCTCCTGGAAGACAAGGCTGGAAAAGGGCCCGTCCTTTTAGATGGTGCAAGTTAAGTCAAATGAATTCTGCCAACAGGCTGCTGCTGCTGCAAATCACAGCATGCTTGTGCCCAGTCCCACACCAACACAGCTCTCTCAAAGCAGCTGTAAGAAGTGACAGCTGTCTGGCAAGATACTAGACTTAAATGTGAGCAGATAAGAAGTGAGATGGAGTGATTTTGGACTTGGAAGGAAAAAGAGGAAAATATTAATCATCCATTTTATGCAGTATATTATACCCTTTATGGTTCAGAGCAACATTTGTGTGACACCCCCCCACAGAGGGTAAATTTCAAATACATTCTCTCAAGATGCTTTTCAGACATGTAGCAAAACTGTTCTAGTATTCATCTGAAATGCTATACTGCCCCTCTATTTTTCTACTTAAAAAAATCAAGAAAAGCAGAAAACAGTTAATAAACAGGAACGTTCTTGCGAGACTTTGGTTGTTTCTATGCATCAAAAATAAGGGGAAATTGTTATTTCAGTAAGATTTTATGGTTATCTGCTTTAAATCCTGGAAAAAAAAAATAAAGAAGTAGCACAGGAGGTGAAGGGAAGAAGCTTCTGAACTGATTAAAGATGTAGATTTAGGTGGACCATTTTTGGATTTATGACAGGGTCTTTGTGTGATTTTTATGGGTTTATTCACCATTCATAATTCCCATTTTATAAGCATAAATCTTCTAAAATACCTCAAAAATGAATGGACGCCTTGCCCGTTTCTATGTATCATGAGTGACCATTATTATCTATCTGCTTCATAAGGAAAGTTTGGCAGTACAAATCCTTTTAAAACAAAGGGACAGCAGACCAGACTCAGGCAAATGCTCAGATGCCAATAATGGCTAAAAGCAAAATTATTGGCAATGAAAAAGAACTAATGAAGGAGTTTGTGATTGAGATGTAAATAACCTTTTTGTTCTCTCTTGCTTTCTGTTGCTCAGTATTTTGTGAACAGAATTAACCAGGAATATTTGAAAATCCTTGGAGAGAGGCTGTTTATTGATCATGGTTAGTTCTGCCTGCCATGCTTGCAGGGCTCTGAAATTCATGCTTTAATTTGCATGAACGGAGATGGTTGGCCTGTGTAATGATTAATTGAGTATTATTGCTTATTTGGAAAACATTTAATTAAATTTTAAAGGAATTAGTAATCAGATATTGATGGCAATGGGTATATTAATTGGTGTCAATACGTACTGATTAAGTCCCACAAAAATTGCATATGTAAGGAGATGGAGATAAAACTAAATAGGAAACTGTCAACAACAGCTGGTCAAGTCTGTGTTACTGTTTTAGATCTACCTTCAGATCACATTAATGAGGTTGAGTTATATGAATTCTTTATATTATAGTTTGCACCATATATCAAAACAAATTTTTTTGTTTGCATTTAAAATTGTGTGGTTGTAGGAATTGATTTCTCTCCAGGATTTTAGATTCACAGAATCCTAAGCTGATATTTCTCCCCTTTTCTCTGTTATTATATGCAAAAGGAGGAGTCTTGGTTCAGAAGGACTTTCTTTTAGGGACCAGGAAGATGACAATCCAACTGGTGGACATCCTGTTCCTCAAAAGCTACGTCTGCATCAATTTCACACACACTGCAGAAAAGGGAAAGGTGAGAGACCTCTTCAAATCTGGCAATGAAACAAAGCTTCTGGGATGTCAACCTAAAGTGCTGGCAACACACAGATTATCAAACTAATTTTGAGTTCTAGGATAACTTCCAGACTGACAGATGTAACCTTAGCTAGAAAATCAGACACTGTGGTGAGTAAACTAAAAATACAGAGTAACTTGAAACAAGATCTTGTCTTTTGGAAACTATGTGAATTGTCAGAATTTATTTTAATTTCTCTCTAGCATGAGAAAAACACTAAAAAACATCAATCAAATAAAGAAAACTGTGAAATTAAAACTTAGGTTCTCTCTGAATTTCAATATGATTTTGAACCTGCTTTGCAGGAAGTGAACTGCAAGTATTTCAGCAGATTAGAAACATCACTTCAGATCCAGAATAAAAAACAAAACCAACCAAACAACAACAAATCCTTCCATTTTTCTGAAAAGATATGTTGAGAGATGTGTCTTTGAATTTTTTGTTTGTTTGTTTGTTATGCTGTTATTTTTTTGCTTGGGTTTTTTATGTGTATGCAATTGCCATTTTTTTAGTAGTCAAGAAGGGAGAGTTCTTAAACAAAATAGTATTTTACTGTGGTTGTTATATGAGTTTTTCTTGGCAACTGACATTAAAAAAAGGAACCTTGAAGTCAACAAAGAAAGATATTCCTCCAGGATTTGTGAAATTTGGCCTAATGTGTTGATTTCCCTTCCTTTCTGTGTCAGAGATCCAGAATGTCCTCTCCTCTGTTGGATTTCATTCTACAAATTTCTCCCAGGCAAGCTAACAATAGTTTTATCCATCTACCCACTGACAGCAAAATATAAGAATAATCAATAAAATAAAAATGTAGCACAGCCACAAATACCATTGTATAGAGAACAACATAAAAATTAGATAAAATATTAATAACCTTTTTTTTTTACCAGTGTCATATGCATTTAAATGGTGCAACCCATGAACTTTTATTCCCATCTCCATTCCTTAGAAGATAGTTAACATTTTTCACCCCTTTCCAATAGAACTGAACTAAAAACCATACCTATCCTTGAAAGCACTTACATATCTGCTTGACTTTAAGTTATGGTTCAGCATATGAGGGCACTCAAAGGGGCAGAATGGTACTTAGGGTGATTTTCTGAAACATGAGAGTACCTGTCTCTCAGGAAGATATTAACAAGCATCAGTTTCAATTTTTAACTCTGTAAATATGTCAGAAGATCCTCTGCATTGTGTAAAATACTTGATGCTCTTCTGTATTTTCAGATTCACACTTTTGTGAGCAGTCAGCTGTATCAGGATCTGTGCCTCTGATTGCAAAGTCTAGGTGAGACCAATAACTCCAAGGCATGTGAATAACCCAGACTCACACGAACAATTCTGTTGAAAGCAACAAAAATGAAACAAATGCCCCAAGGCAAAAACCCAAGAACAAAGCCCTCCTGCCTTCAGAAGCATTCTGGGAAAACATACTCTCTTATCAATGTCTTTATAGCAATAAAATTTGTCTGTAAGTTTAAAACAAATTTTACTTCTATCTTGCTGTAACCTCTTAGTAAATGACTGCCCAAAGCACTTGCGCCTGACCAATACCTGAATTTCTTCAAAAACATTGCTTTTTAAGCAGCATTTTTCAGCTCTGAACATGAAAACGTTTCCCCTCATTTCTCCATCAACTTAAAACACATCTTTATCACAACATTTTTTGCTGCTAAAAAGGAATGAATACTTCATTTCAGTCTGCTGTTATCCTTGAAGCCTGGTGATAGCAACACTGCTCTTAGTGCCAGTGGACTTCCATAAAATTAGTAGCTGGTAATCCTTCTTATGCTTTGCTATTTACATGTGCCAAGTGCTGCACTCTGGAGCACACCAGGCTTCCATTGGAGTGAAAATCTCTCATAAAATGTTCCGTCAATTATTATTTTCTGAGAAAGTTATTCAACTTGGATCCAGTCATTACAAAGTTTGTAGAGGCCAGATTACGTAAAAAGCACATGCTGAATAGACACCATAGAGAAAAAAAAAAATAATGAGATTAAGATATTAAAAAAAACCCAAAAAAACACCCAAACAAAACCATGCAGTGAGAAACAATATTTAAATAAGGTCATATTACTGTGTAGTGAACAGATTTGTTGTTTCATCTTTTGGAATTCAGAGATCAGCTTCCACTCTTTCCATTATTTCTCTTAACAATTTTCTGCCTCTGTGAAGTTTTTCAAAGAGAGGGCTGTCTGTAATTGATCAGTGTTCTTAACAGCAGTATGAAATGCCTGAAGAACTCTTTTATTTCAGGGGTATTAGTCTAGTATGGAGGAATCCCTTCTCACAGTCCAACACGCATATGCTGGCAAACAAAATTTTGCTGTTGGAGCAGAAAAGCTGTGCAGATATCAGATTACCATATGGGGAAAATGAGAAGATGAACTGTTAGCATGGGAGAAATTCTGCTAATGCTCATCTTATTGCTGTGAGCTTACTTGGCAATAGTATAAGCATATCCAGAAGAACCTCCAGGCAAATCCTCACTTGTGGACACGTAAGGAATTCCACCAGCTGAACAAACTGTAGGTAAGTGAAGTACAGCCTGTCTGAGGCATGTGCACATGAGAGCAGCTGTGTAACCGAGAAGGGATTTTCTCACCTGATGCCCTTGCTGAATCTCTGCTAAAGCTGACCCTTTCCTTGAATATGCCATTTATGCTGTCTTGGAAACAGAAAAGAAGCTCTAAAGTGCAACACCAACTTTGTCCTTTGCAGTTGTTTCTGCCTTTACATCCATCTGGTTCTCAGAAACAACCTAATTCTCTCACATTCCTGGAAGTGAACGGATCCATCTGTTTGATAAGAGGGTGAGTCAGCATGAGAGCTCAGTATCCGTATGAAGGACTCTTAGAAACAGATATGAAAAAAACCAGATCATGTTTGCAAATTATATTACATTTCATTATTATAACAGAGAAAAATATCTTCATTTCTTTCAAACATTCATCAAGTACATTTTTATGCTGATAATTTTGGTTTTATCCTAGCACTTCTGAAATGAATTCTGCCACCACAGGTATCATTTGATGTATATGACATTTTCCTTCAAAACTCATATGGATGTAGCTTGGAGATACTGATTTTTACCTTAAATCAGTTTAAGCATTTAAAAAGTTTCATCAAACCCTGGAAAATATATCTGTTCTTCCTTTGCTTGTGATGTAGTTTGAAACCATCAGCAGACACTGTTCCTCCTCCATGAGAGAAAAAAGAATCAATGTTAAAATCTGACAGGGAGAATCATCAAGAAAAGGGACATAACTTTCACAATCACTGAAGTTCATCAGTTCTAGAAGATCCTAAATCAACTTGAAGACAACCTCACAGGATAAAGGCACAGAGAGAGCTTTGGTGCTCTTTTTGGCAGGTGAGTACCACCTGTGATTTTACAGCAGCAGATGTCTCAGCTGTATCCACTTTACTTCACAGTGGAGAGAAATTACATTACTCTTGTCTGAGAACAAACAGACCTGAAATATGCAATTCTCTGTAAACCATGCAGTTGATATTTTGTATCTTTAGGATCTGGCTGGATTTACTTCTTAGCTCTTTATCTACTTATTTCTGCTATTTATGTTTGGCTGTGCTCTGTCCAGGTCTGACAAAATAAGTTAATTTCAGCTATTGAATGCAGAGATAGGTGCCAAACCACGAATTTTCTATTAAATGGTATGCCAGCATGACTGGTTCATGTAGGGGTCTCTATGGATATTTGAGTTTCTAAAGCGTGTCCATGACTCTTCCTTCCTACCATGCAGTCCCTTAGCTGAATTATTCTGTTCTAGTTCGCCTTTCAAACACTCTTGCTAGAAAGCCATTTATCTGTGAGTGGGATATTTCCTAATTGCTCAATTCCATGCAACTTTCTCAATAGACTTCCACTCATCCCTTTAAAAAACAAAGGACTAAAGTAGAGGGTTACGGATCTGATTCAATGCAAGGAAATTGCCAGGCTCATTTAGACCTGTTGTCAAACAATTAGTCTTTAAATAATTTACCTCAGGACAGAAAAAGCCACTTCCAGACACAGCAATGTGTTTCTGGAAGGCGTTGGCTCCCTGCATGACGGCTGCTGCAGATTTCCACTCCTCTCCTCTTGACATGTGCGCCCCAAACACAACACATTTCTTTAAAGCACTGGGTAGAACAGCACAGAGATTGCCAAGAAGAAACACAGCTGGAACAGACTGGTCAAACCGGGAGAAAGCACAAGGAAGCAGCAAAGTGTCTAAATCATTTTTCCTTTTATCCCCATTAGGCAGCTGACACTATTTATATGCTCTAGACAGATACAGTAAAACTCATTTGGTTATTTTTATAGTGGGAAATGTCTACTTAGTGCCAATTTAATGCCATTTAGGGTGGCATTTAATATTCTACTCAACATGACAGTGGTATAATGTCATTCTAAAGCAACAGTACTTACTTATAGACTGGACAGTTAAGGAGATAGCAGGCCGGTTTCAATTGCTGGGTCTACACATAATCTCTGAGGCAAAAACCTGCCCATTTATTACCAGCAAGATTAAAACACCCTCTTTCTATTGTATCCTGTGGAAGGCAAAACTGCAATGTTTACAGAAGAGGATCCAGGAGTTTGAATGAGAAAAATTGCATAGGAAGAGCTGTACACCACAATGTTAAGCTGTGGATGTCAAACTGTGACCATATGAAACTATTCCTAGAAACAAATTAGCCCTTCTACCTACAAACTTACAGAAAATGAATCACAGCTACATTTGTAGTACTTTCAAACACTTACTTTTTCAGACACAGCATGTTTTTTCCCATGTTTTCAAATGCACGACCTGGTCCTTTGTATGCTGCTGTCATGGTGCGATTTGCTCCAGGTTTGTGCCTCAAGCTCCATCTCTCTGTCCATGTGTGCATGGCCTCACTACAGATTTCAAAGCTACGTTTATTTCTTTTTATTTCTCTCTCAAATATGAATGCCATCACCTTGTAATGCCAAGGTTTAATTTTCATTCATTCAAATAGTTTTCTGTTCATGATTACTTTGCTGGGTTTTTTTCCTGGAGGCAAAGAGATGAAAATTGCAGTCATTGTATGTACATATTTGTATATGGGTGTACATGTGTGTGTATGTACAGATATCCATATATTTGTGAGCCAGACGGCAGTGGGAGATTAGAGATTGTGCTTCACAACTGTGGGACTGACACTTTTATACTTGATGAGTCTTGGGACACATTGTACTCTGGGCAAGAGAGGAAAAGAAGCTTTTTGCTAATGCCTTAGTAATGGACTGCTCACAGGTGAAAAAACAAGGACTTTTAAAGTGACAGGATTGGAATTTTTTGGTATTTTTTGTCCTACCATGTGTTTCCAAGAGCTTGAAGTGTCTGGGTAAACACCCTCCACACACAAATTCCTGTGATGTTTGACTCATGCAGCCAGGACTCTGTTCCAGTCCAGTCACTGTTTTGCCTGATAACTACTGTACAAGCCGTGTGCCTGGTGCACTAATGGGGAAACTGTCCAAACTGGGAACAGATGACTGCCAGTCAAATGCAGATAATTAATGTCACAGAGAATGAAGCAGAGATTAACAAAGAATTCAGTCAGTTGGATCCTGTCCTAGTGTTTACTAATGACAAAGGCTTTGCTGCATCTTGGACATTTTATTTTATTTTATTTTTTCCCAGAACAATCCCATTCTCCAGGTTGTTTTTACTGCTTTCTAAGATAGACATACACAATTACTTCATACAGATTAGAGCTGTGTGATCCTCTCTTTTCTTGATTTATTTGGACAGATCCTTCAACATTTATATCATCAGTATGGATTTTCATGTTGTGGTTTAGGATGGCTTCTTTTCTACCAGTGTTTCTTCTTTAAAAGTGTGACAGGACACCAGAAAACTTTATGTGCTCTAAGAGAAAGAGAATAAAATGTCTGCATTATTTCATTATTATTTTTTATTTTATTTTGACATTTGACACTGTCTTGCTTCCAGACGTGGGCTCATGTTCAGTTCAAGAAAATGCTGACAGTCAGAAAGGGTGCTTAAGCATGTGCTTAACACTAGCACATCTTTAATTCCTTTGGGCATTCAAAATTGAAAGTGTGTTTAAGTATCTTCCTGCTTGGGACATTAAATCTCTCTTCTCATTTTGACTTCTGCAGCCAACCTTTGCCTGTACCCAAGGCATCCTTTGTGCTCATTTCCATACTACTCTTCAAATATTAGCATTTCTAGATTTACCCTGAGAGACATCAGCATATAAAAAAATGCTTATGAGAAATGAATTTGAGCATATGAGAAACTAAGCAGGACAATTTTTGTTTAAATTTCAATGAATAGCATATATGACAATATGTTAAAGTTATTTGTTTTAATCTGTTGATTTATTTTGCTTATGAGATGGAAAGGATTTTCAACCTCATCCAATAAAATGCTTTGTGGGTTATATTACTCAACAGAAAATTCCTCATACTATCAGAAAGAAAATGACTCTGTGCAATTTGATACATTTTTTGTAAGATCACAGTAATTACATAAAAAGTTCAGGTTTGAAATACTCAAAGGTTAGGATACATCCTGGAGTCACTGGTAAAAGCCTCAGGAAGCCTTTTGTTCAGATTATTTAACCATGAAATCTATTTTTAAATATAGATGCATTTGCTTGAAAACACCATGACTGAAATCTCTAAGACAGACAGATGCCTTGAGTGGGATTCACCTGACCCCTGAAATATCTAAACTGGAGATGTCTTATAATAGTAGGTGAAATAAATTAATTTCTATATTCTACTGAGACAGATTTTAAGTATACCAAATGTTAATAATTTCAACAAAAACTGCCTAATAAAAGGAGATGTAATCCAGCCTGGGGATATCAGGCTCTAAGTATTACAGACACAAAAAGTGACTTTCTGTGCTATTATTTTTTTCATTTATGATTTTTACATAATGGTGCTTTCCTCTGCTGTTCACTCAGATATTACCTCAGATATTACAGACTTAAATAAATCATTAACTACTATTAAGAATATCACAGGTAGTAAACCTCATTTTTAGCAGTTTTGGTGATCTTTAGGTCTTTTCGTTCACTGTCCTCCATGTGAATTTGACCTTCCCCATCTATTTTTTAAGATCCCATATATTACACCAAACATAGAGTGATCCTAGTCTCTTGTCTGGCAGCTGCTCTGGCGTGATTTATAAATGTTTCTCTGGTATACCTGGGTTTCTGGTGAATCTGAAAATGAGCACACTGAGTAACTGATGGCAGCAGTTTCGCTTCCTCTCACTCTCTGCTGGATGCCAGCCCAGGAGCAAACAGCAACATGTGCCAAGCTTCAGGGACATGTTCCTGAGTTCAAAAATCTCTCATACACCTGTCCATTGTTATTACAATTCACAATATGCATTTCTTCTTCCAGCTGTCCTACACCATGCTGGCATGTGTTGCTCTGCATAGCAGACCTTGGTTAGGTTTTCAGTAACTGCAGTAGAAGGCACAACAGCAAGAGGTTTATTTCAGTTTTATATGTCCTTTCGGTTTGCTCTCTAAGAAACCAGGCACTTTGCAATTACCATTAGTTGCCCACAGTACTCAGAGAGTGAAAAAGAATTTATAATTCTGAATCACCTACTGAGAGTGTCTTTGGGTTGACTCTGCTTGTCAGTAGTGTATTGTTTATTTTGAAGAAAGAAAGAAGGAAGTGGGTTTTGATCCCATACATGTTTTCAGTGGTCATGAAGGCAATTCTCTTTGTATTCAATCCAAGACAAACTTATACCATTCAATAGAAGAAGGAGACCAGGGAAATATTAATATTGCTTGACTCTATAGAGGCAGAGTCCTTCAGACTTTAAGCGAAAACATCTGATTTAGGAGTCTGTATTTTGCCATTGATGATACAATAGAACTAATTTCCTATTTGTGGCCCTTAGATTCTTAAAAATAGGTATCTGCTCTCCACCAAATGATGCAATTGACCTCCATACAGTAACAACAGAGCTTCAGCAGTCAACCCTCCAGCTCTCTAACCTGCTGCTCCACCCGCACTTACACTGCACTGAAATTCCATGGGGGGTATATATAAGAAGATAAACAGTGAATCCTGGTTCACATAAAAAACATCACTGGAAAGCAGGGAAGCATCTAGTCCATCTTGGAATTTTTATTGGAATCCTGAAGCAAAATTATTTTGAGGTTTATGGATTAAAATTGGTGGTACCTCATTATTATTTTATTTGGGTTTCTTTCCTTATCTGCTATTATGATGCTTCACATGCACACCTATATATCTTATTCCATAAGTTTATTTTAACAGAGTTTAGAAAGTCGGACTTGCTGCCAAATGGAGATAGGGGACAATAAAAGAAAGAGCAATTTGGAAGAAGAAGGCCGGACACAGGAGTTGTTATTATCCTTTCAGTTTAAAATCTTTGAAATTGTTCACATACGGGGAAAGCATGGAGGTGAATTCTGCAAAGCAAGCATTACACTGTGTACCAGATAACAAGATTAACCTTGGATTTTAGATTTGGCTTTCTACCAGTCACAAAAGCTTAAAATCCTGTGGAAGATGGCAAAGAAAGCCTGTCCTGCCTCTGCATCAGAGGAATGAGGGGAGCAGGCTAACACGGTAGAGCTTTCTCTCAAAGAAACATTGCCTCAGCACTGTACAGCTGACTGGATTCATAGGCTTTCATGGTGAGAGGAGACCTTATAACACTTCATCTGTGCTATTTGTACAGCACAGACAGCAACATTTCCCTTGGGAGTGCTCCCATCACTCCAGACAGCAGGGGCTCTGCAAGGACAGAGGTTTCGGTGACGGAGCCACCATCCCAAGATGGACAATACCTGAGACAAAGGGAGAGCAGGAGGGCAACGCCTGAAAAAGGCCCCATCTCATTCTCCAAATCACTGAGTGCTTCAGGCACACCATCGCAATAGATAACATCCATATTTTAGAAAGAAGGATAATATTTTTGTAAGCAAAGAGCATGGTGGAATATTTCATTCCTCCATGGAGGGGTGATACTCAATATATTTTTCGTCACTGGGAAACTTGGTCTTTCTTTATTGATTGATTTTTGTCTACTTTAATCCTCCAGCCACCAAAACTTGTCTCTGCCCCTTGGAAATTCATACTAGGAGAGAGATAAGAGCAAGTGACTTTTAAATCACCAGAGGTGTAAGGTTAAGTCTTATTTTTAATTTATTAGTTTTTGCTTGATAAGAGAAAAACAGGCCCACTCAATCTAGAAGAGTGTTTTGTCCATAGTTTTCATAGGCATGGATGTCTTCTGCTTCTTAAATTCCAGGCTTCTTTAATATTGACATCTGGAAAAAGAGTAACTCTTACATCTTCCTAAAGCAGACTTCTTGTTGCCTGTCATTCAATGTCATATATTCTTTATTACCTTAACATATCAAAATTAAGTAGTCTTCCTTGCAAGTGTTAGGTGTCTCAGATCCATGAAACTCCTTCTTCCTAACTGCTTCGTGACTGACGTGATGCTATATTTTTTTAAAATCTATTTTAATTTGGTAATAACTCCAACATAGGTCAAAATACAGCTGCTAATGACATAAACATTTAATGACATAAGCGTTTTCTATTTCTATGCTTAATATAAGTAGGCTGTGCAATTTAACACTGATTAACTGCTGATGAGCCATTTTGAGGAAGAAAACTAACAAAGATCTCCTTATCACTTAAACCCTAGTTAGAAAACAAGTGAGAAAACTCTGTTGGACCCCTTGTCAGAAAGATTTTTAATAGAATGAAAGAGGATAGCTGCCTTAACACAATTTGAAATAACCATAAATATCTTAATGCATATTTCTATGTCCTCTGAGGCTGATATAGGAAAGGAAAGGAAGACTGGTGGTGTCTGAGCAAAGCTATCAAAAGGTGTTATCCCTGCAAAAGGAATATGTTTTGAGTACATGTGCTGTTGGTTTGGGAGAACTGTACTTGGTTCTCCTGTGTGGAATAAAATATCATGCTTCAAGATGCTAAGCCTCAAAAATTGCATTCTTTTTTTTTTTTGAGGAGAAAGTATCTGAGATTTTAGGTGCTTTTTAATTAGCATATTGGACAACAAAGGGGAAAAAAAAAGGAAAACCCGCTGTAGGAAAATCAGACCATTTTATTTGATAGAAAACATTTTCTCTCTGGTTTAAATGTTTTACCCAAAAGTTTAATGGAAGTTAATCAAAATGAGAGAAAAAGAAGGACTATGGAGAAAACAAGACCTCACAAACCCTCACTAAAATCGAACACATTTTGGTTTTCATCAAAGAAAAATCTTTATTTTTTTTTTTTCCCTTCCTTTTCTCATTTTGGTGACAAAGCCAGAAAAATTAAACTGCTATAGTTCAGATCAAACCAAAACAATATTTTGTTCTGATTTCCGTCTCGGCCACGTGTCAGAAGCTGTTCATCACTTATAGTGCATAGCAATTATTCCACACCTCTGTAGCACACTGGCATCCAGGATTTCTCTCGTGCAGCACCTGCCTGCCCCATGCAGCAGAGTGCTGGGACGGGCTCCCACCTACCTCGGCAGCAGGATGGTCAGTGTGGAGTTTAGGATAAGGAACAATTCTTAGCAGCATGGTGGTTTTGCAGACTTTTCAGATTTCTCAGCTGCAGGTAGGGTTTGTCTTCCCCCCTTGCCCCAGACCAGCAGCAGCTCCTGGGAAGAGCACAGGATGTGTGCCAGCGGAGAGCAGAGCAGAGCAGCTGCCCCACTGTACTGCCTCTCTCCTGACATCTGTCTGCTTTCAGCCTGGATCCTGTTCTCTTTCCCTGAAATAGTTTGCTTGGCTGTGGAGACGAGCCATCTGTGGCCAAACCTTAGGCCATATTTACCTGAGACAGTCTGATTTCTGCTCTGTGTACCCCCATGTCACTAGCATGCATTTCCCTGATTCAATACCCAAGAAGAAGGTCTTATCCTTTGATTCACAAAGCATCAAACTGGGGAGTAGTTATTTTCCTGCACTTCAAACAAAAGCCAATACAATATCTGCAGTTTTGTAAAGCAGTGATTTGTGTTGTGAGTCTTACTCAAAACAGCTGAATGTTATGCATTACACGCCTTCCCCATATTCTCTACATGTAATACATATTTAATATTTATGATGAGGAAGTTCAGAGCTTGAGAAAGAATAAAAGAAAAATAAATGTAGTGGAGCTCAGTGTTAAACATCTGATATAATCTTGCAAAGTACCTCAGTCGTGCTACATGAGATTTCTATCATTTCAATTCTGGTACCCTTTAGAAGTGAGACTGATAACTGCATCAAATTCCATGGCATTTCCTTGAGTTTTGTAAATATGTACCAGGGAAGGGTGACCAAATTCATTCCCAGTGGTGACCTAGGACAAGATGAAACCAGCCAGATATTTAGGAGTGGAAGGATTGTGCATTAATCCTCCCCAGCTCTAAGCTGCCCCTACAAATATCTGCTGTTTGATACAATAAAGATTCAAAGATCCCAATAAGCAGCATTACAAATGGAGACTCTGGAAGAAAGGCTATCTGGATTCAAATAGATAAAATGTTCCATTACCAATTACAATACACATCTACTGCAATAATTTGTGTCAATCAAATCGTCCTAAAGAAAACAGTCAATATCAAATAAGATTCTGCAGTCAATGGGCCGTAGTCATTTCTGTTGTTGATCCACTGAGGTTAATAGAGTTGGAAGGTGAATAAATAAATAAGACATGATAGGGAAACACTATGCCATCTGGAAAATAAATGGAGGAAATAGAGGGAAAACGCTAATCTAGCACATTCAGGATTTCAATTTCTCCTCTGCTATCTGCACTATCTAATGAGCAGCTGCATGAAGTTATCACTGGTTTTCAGGAAAACAGAATCCTATTTCGGGGCAGCCCACAGGTCTGAGCATTACTACAGCTCTAAAAGGCTCTCTTCCAGCTCATTAATTTCCCTTGATCTTACTGTCCATTCCTGACTTAATAGATTCCTCTTTCCTTCTGTAAAAGGAATGGTGACCCAGGGAAACATTTCTCTTTAATGCACCCTGTGGCTTAGTTTTTTCAGACATTTCCTGGTCTCCCAAGGAAAATATTTCCCATAGACCTTTTACTCATACTACAATAACATATTCCCTTATGAGCTCTGAATCATCAGCCTTTAAGTATACATTTTCTGATCTCTTTGTTCTGCTTTCCCATAGACTGATGAAGAGACCGTAACTCCCAACATCGCCTTCTTTTATTTTTAGTAAAGTTCTTCTGCAGATTCACCTGTACTTTGGTGGGTTTCCTTATATATTATTTTCTGACACTACCCTATCCAATTACCTCTCTTGTATGCTCTGACTTTTTTTAAAAATAGCAACAGAACTAATGGCATTTGTATAATTATATGCACACATATACAAGTCACAGTTTATATCTCTAGATAGTCCGCAGTTTGGTGTCTGTTTTATTATTCTCTATTTCTGTATAATTATTGTTATATAGTTTTGTATCTCTAAATATGCATGCATGCCCAAGTAAAATAGGGATATAGACAAGGTATTCTCAAAAAATGGTGCTAAGGTCTTCTGATTTGGAGATTACACAAAGTAGAATGTATAAAGTATGACATTTGACTAGAATCTTAGAGAGATATCTTACAAAATTTAATAAAGAATAGAAAGCAAGTGATTTTGTTAAGATGTTTGATGAAATTAGCCGGGAAATTTCAGCTCTGGAGGAATTCTGCAAAAAGGTCCAGCCTCTGGATGTGAAATTCCAGAAATTATTTTTGATTTCAGAGGTATTCTGTTCTAACCGAATGTTTCTAAAGCCCGACAGTAAAGGGAGATGTGACAGATGCACTGCAAATCTGACACTGTGAAGGCTCTTCACCCCAGACAACTGCAGAGCGTAGAATGCAGCATCTCCAGCTCAGCTGCTCCTCTGGGGTCATAAGCAATTGAGAGGAATATGCATTTCTCTTTTAGGGAGCAATCCATCTGACCTGGCATAACTGCCTACCTTACGATGAGATCAATTTAGCCTTAATTCTTATTGACTATATTTTCTAGATCTCTGTTGGCTTAAAGAAATCCATGTTGACTGGCTTAAATCTAACAAAATTAATCCCAACACTGAATTATTATCCCAGACTGTCTTATATGTAGAAGAATTATTTTGTAGGAAAAATTGAAATTAAAGGCAGCATGGCCTGCCTAGGGAGTGCAGGGAAAAAGTTTGATGATTCATTAGGTGGTTTTCTCATCTGAATCAGCCTTGACTACATGGTTAGGGAATGTTGTGATGAGGATAACATTATTTTCAGTTTAATTTTAATCATAGATGCTGAGAACATCTTTAAAAAATCATGGGATGACATTCATGTAAAAGCACTGATTTTAACAGCAATGATCTGGTGAAGCTTTGTCAGAGATTAGATTTTAAACAACGAAATAATTTTTCCCCCCTTTATATTTGACAGATAAAACATGGCATCCATCTCCTGTCCTAAACTATGATACTGTTTTTTCACTGTGCAAAAATCCAACAAGACTTCAGACGGGAAAAGCTTTGTGAGTTCTTAAGTGCTAGATTTCCTTCACTTAATTTGAAATTTCAGGAAATTTCATCTCTGATGCTGAAATTTATGTTATTTTCATCTTGCGTGAAAAAAAAACCTCTGAAAAATAGCTGCCCCCACCTTCCATCCCCACTCTAATGATAATTTGGGTCTGAAATTTGAGGATCAATAATTTTTTTACAAACCAGTTTAGTACATTCAAATATGAAATACCTGATCTTGACAGATTCCAGTTTAAAACCAAGCTGAATTTTATAATCAAGCCCTCTGAGAAAGTTGAGAGAGATGGGCTGGTCTGATTTATATCTGTATTCAATGGGCACACAAGCTTTCCCTGCTTCAAAATAAGTCACATTACATTATGAACATTTACGTTATAGAGACAACAACTGGCAGATGCCCCTTCAACCAACAGTTATAAATCAATCCTTCATTGGATTTTCCTGCTGAAGCTAATTCTGTTGAGTCTTGCCAATCTGTACTCTGTGAAACAGCAGCCAAGGCAGCACAGGAGCCAAGGCAGCACAACATTCATTTCTGAATTATTTGCCTTTTTTGCTCCAATACTGATCCTTTTTTTCTCCCCAGGACTTTTCTTTTGCAGAAGAAAAGGGGGAAGTAATGGGTTTGAGAAGCTGTATTTCTGAGGTATCTCTGGTTGCAATTTGACTTTGCTGCACAGCCCACACCCTCTCATTCTGATGTTTTACAGAAGAGCTGCACAGGGCCAGTTTCACAGTGACCACAGGACACCGTGTGGTACCAGTGTGGTACCAGTGAGGATGCACTGACCCGCCAGGCTTCTGAAGCTGGACCTGGGGTACATTCCTTCGCTTGGATAGGGTGCCTGGGGATCATACAGTCCTCACTGATTAAAGACCTGCTTATTTCCCAGCTATACAAGGTAAGAAAAAAACAGGAAAGTAAAAGAAAAATTTAAAAAATAAAAGAAGAAAAAATAAATTGAAGTCTCTGTACACCTAAATACTGCACTCGCCAATTGTCGGGCCACATTGTAATCAGAGCATCCAATTAACATTTTTTGTTCTTTCTAGGTTCATTTCTGATCATCTACACTAACATAACAAAAAGCCACTGGATTGCTTGAACAGAAATGAAGACACAGAATTAACATTCTTTTCTGCTGAAATCAAAGAGGTTTTATACTTTGGCCTGACAAATGCATACAGCATCCTGTCCAGAAACATCCCTTTAACAAAAAATACAGAACTTTGTTTTGCTTAGTTAGTTAATTATTGACTAAGTATTTCTTAAATACATAGTTTAATAAATTGGAATGAAATTCTTACTGGCAAGAGTAATTTTCTTCAAAATCAGACCACTGCTTATTATCACATTGCCGTGGTTATGCTGCAGTTACAAGAGAGGATTGCATTTCATTACCCACTATTCCAGCAAGCAACACAAACACATGACATTACCTAAGCCAAATAGCGTTGGGTTTCTCTTTTTTCTTTGTTTTAACCAACAACCAGGATTGTGTCACCCCTGTGGGTAGTAGCATGCTTTCTATATAGTAATGGCTTTACAGTGCAGCTCAAAAGCATCACTGGTATGGATTTTACCCACTTGCGTTTCCACACACCTAAGATGTCCCCACTCTGCCAGACCCAGCAGTAATCAGTAATTTATTACCCAGCAGCTGAGCTGTGTGTTCAAAGCTTGTGGATACTAAGGGAAAACTCACACTGATGAGGTCCCATAATCATCTCCCAGCAAATGTCCCATTTCCTTCTTGCTCCTCCTGGCAGCTGCTTGCCAGAGGATTAGCAACACTTCAAGGAAGCAGCTAGGTTATGGAGAGGCTCCTGATACTGTCAGCAGGTACCTGGACCTCAGCTGATGGTGGGAACAGACCCTGAGGATGGCTTGGAGACCTGTCACACTCCAGAGATGCGTGCATCTCCCCGGTGCTTGGCCTTCCTGCAGCTGTGTGGCACTGGGAGATCTTCAGTCATCGATACTCATGCACTGACCTCATGTCCCTCAGTGCCCAGTTGTCCTGAGATACTTGATAGCAGCAGCTGTTGACTCCTACATACAATCATAGTGTAAAAAACACCAGTTAGAAAGCTCTGTAGCCAAATGCCTTCAGGGCAGGTTTTAGGGACTTTGCCCCTGTGCAATTTGCTCATTATCAGTCCCATCCTGCAGGGTATGGCAGGCTCTGAGCTCTGGCTCCATTCTGTGGAGAGTTACAGCCATCACAGGGACATCCAGTGTAGAGGGACAGCAACAAAATCTGCTGCATGGCTGTGGTCTCTAGTCTCCAGTGATACCAGGATGACCTGAATTTCAGATCCTTCCTTTGGATACTTCTCTGCTACTCTTTGAGAAAACCCCCTTAGTAATTCATCGTGCCCTTATCAACGCTTCTGGGAAGGCAAATGTTACCATCCTCAGAGAGATCCAGCCTGCAGGTGTAGAATAATGTGTGAAGCCATTTCAGCTTCTGTATTCCAGGTGAGATATTCTCATTCTTTGAAAACATAAAAAAATCCCACTACCTGACCAGCATGAACACATGGATTTTCAGCACTGATGTGTCGCCTCTGAAGCATTGCTTCTGTACCACAGGGCAAAAATATGGAATCCAGTGTGTATAAAATTTCTTCTAAATGGAATCAGTGTGTATATAATTTCTTCTAAACAGTTAAGACAGAGGAAAGCCCATTTGATCTGCTTGTGCAAAGAAAATTAACTTGGTTTTTAAAAGGCTGCTTCTTCCCAGAAAGGAATGGAAAGACCACATTGTTTAATAAAGCTATTTTTGCATTCAGTGTTACCTTTTTTCTTCCTAAGAGGTACTCATACAGCCAGATCCGGATAGCCTGTAGTCTGAGTCACAGGTGCAATTTTTAGGGAGAGTGAGATTTGATCAACCTCCTCCACACCTCATGCTTTCCAGTAAAAGCTGAAACAATCCCACAAGCACTGCCTTTCACGTAACCCAAACTGAAAGGAGCGTGTGACACAGGAGAAGGTTACAGTTTGTTTTGAGCCTGCTGTGTCATTGAGGCTTGGCCTGAGGCTCACCCCGTCACCAGTGGCCTTGGCAGGAAGTCACAGTGTCAGATTTTTAGGTTAGAGAGGCCTCGCTCAAGTATCTAAATGTAATCAACATTTCACAGCCAAAGAACTGACACTGACTAATCCCCACTCTTTTTTCAGCCACACTTTCATTCAGTTAATTAACTTTATTTTCCTTTGATTTGTTTGCAGACAACAGAAAACTATTTAGACAAAGTCCTCTACCAAGAAGTGTTATTGATGTTAAAAGGGAAAGGAAATTGCTTAGCATTTTCTGCAAAGAACTTCAAAAAGTAATGGTTGAAGGAAAGCACTGAGCTAATTGTATTCTTTCAAAGCCAACACTAACATCTTTCAACTTTCTTATCATTTTATGAGCACTGGAAAGCTCTAATTATTAGCTGTGAGCCAAACACCAATTATCTTTTTTTTTTTTTTAAGATGTAAGCAACAACCTCCAGCTCTTTGTGGAACCTTCCCAGCACACAGCTGTTCTCCAGCCCTCAGATGAGACACATGGCACAGCTTCACGGGCCCCAAGCAGGAGCTGGTGGTCACCCACAGCTAGGTCTGTCTCACTGGGCAAGACACAATGGCCTCCAAATGCTGTGCAGGGGTGTGAGAAATCCCGGATGCTGGCATTAGGGTAAATGAATCTCACCTTCGTTGTTCAACTCTCTGCTGTCTCTTGGCTCTAATAGCATTAAATACCATTAGTTGCAATTTATTTACCTTTTTTTTCTCTTTTTCTTTCTTTTTTTTTTTTTTTTTTTTTTTTTTAAATTTTTTTCTTTTGATGACTGATTTTCGCTCTGGTGCTAACATTCATAAGCACATAACAACAACTAAGACGTACTGCTACTTCACATGTAATATTAACAGTAAAGTGAACTTCAGTGTCTCAGGTCATCCTTCATTAGTTTATGATTAGCTACAAGTAAAGCAGACTATTTGGGGGTGCAGGGGTTTGAAGTTAGACACCATATTTTGATCTCATAATTTAAAATACTTGTACCATTTTCAAAGTTTTCTTAATCTGCCTGCTGCTGACATAACTTGTTTAAGTAAGTAAATAAAAACATCAGGCTTATCTTTGAAGCTGATTACTTTCAAATACCTATCAAAGCATTTCCTTTCATGTTTTTAGAACCAGCTTACCAAGGACAAGCAGTAAATGTTTTCTTTCACTTTCTGACTGAGGTTTATTTACTTATTTAATGGTCTGTTCACTGCAATTGCTCACAGAGAGCTTATGTAATGCAGAATATAGTAGTGTTGTACTTGGGTTTATCTCAGTTTCACTTGAATTAGGTAGAGACACTTAATAAATAAAATGGCAGTGACAGAAATATAGTGTCTTGAGAAAGAACATTTTCAAGTCCTTACCCAGTGAAATAAGAGGCAACAGGCAGAAACTGATGCACAGAAAGTTCCACCTGCATATGAGGAGGAACTTCTTTAATGTGCAGTGACCATGCACTGGAACAGGCTGCCCAGAGGGGCTGTGGAGTCTCCCTCACTGGAGATATTCCAGAACCCTCTGGACACAATCCTGAATGTGCTCTGGGAGACCCTGCCCGAGCAGGGAGGTTGGGCCAGATGACCCACTGGGGTCCCTGTGTATTCAGAGTAGAAATCTCACTTAAAAAGCTGTTGCCCAATTGGTCAGATGTTTTCAGAGCTTCTGACTTGAGAAAGGCAGAAGAAGTTAAAATGAGCAACAATGGAGATAAATTTAACTTCTAACCAGAGATTCCCTATAAACACAAAACAGTGAACACTGGACACTTCTCAGAAGTGTTTTAAGGTAATTAAGAAAAGCCTTTCACTTAATAAAAGTCTCTCTGAGGGTCTTGGCAAGCTACTTCAAGAATATAAGCTTAGTTTGAAGATACAAATCAAATAATAAAACATATTTTGAAAGGACAGTTTTATGTTTATTAAATAAATTTTCATCTATTTAATGTGTGTAGATTATTTCCCTTCATCAATTTGCTTTCTAACTTTAATAAAGTTGAATATTTCTGTCTTGTAGAGCCAAATAAATGCTGCTGATTTCAGGGGAGTGCTCTGACACGGTCAGTTAATATTGGAGATTGAAATCAAGCAATGGTTTCCCTTCCCTTTGTGTGAAGAAGGAACTTAAAGAAGACAGAACTGCCTTAACACATGCTGTGTTCATCCTATAGAGAATATAATTTTCCTGAGAGATTTTGAGTTATATTTTCTCTGTTTTTCTACATTATTGAATGTAAACTGAATACCCACCACTTGTTGTAGAGGGAGTTTTGGTGATAAAATGTCATGCATGCATTGTAAAGTGAAAACATTTTTGAGAAGATTTTTTTCCTGCCCTAATGCTTATATTGTTTATAAATTGCATTTGACTGGAACAGTATAAACAAATGCCCTACTAGTGCTCAGCCCCTGACTCCCTTTCAAAGGATCTATTATATTTACATAAATGTACACGTAAATTTGTACATATAAATATCTACGTGCAAATATATATTATTGCTTCTTACATAAATAGCATTTCTTCTCACATTGATAGCAGTTTGTGTTAACAGCAACTAGATAGGGATATTTCTCAACAGTGTTTCTTGAACTAACTTGCAAAAGCTTTAATTCTAGGTGAAAGCTTCTAAATAAAAAAAAAAAAAAGGTAATACAGAATTCAATAGCTCTCGTATCTCTTCAATTCCATTACAGAGTAAGTATCTGGGATACTTGAAACATTATAATCACCACAGTGCAGCTTTTAACATAAGTTAATTTGCCTTACCTGAGAAGATTTACAGCTGAAACATAGAAGTATGGAATGATAAATTTGTCAGGTCCTGGATAGCTCGCCTCATCCATCCCTCTGGTTATCCTGAGGTACTTTTATAACTTTTCCTTAAGGACTTACTGTAATAGATGTTCCCAAAGTGCCATGGGCACTGCTAGTGCTTTGCTTACATTAGACACTCTTCCTGGTATCTGAAATGGGTCCTGCCAAAATTCAATTTCATTTATTTCCTACAGGTTTTGCCTTGCAAAGTGAGGATAAATTCTTCCACTTTTCCGTAGTAGAATGCTACGAGTTCTGTACTCAAACCCTAAACCCCAACTATGGTGGTGCATTTCCCCTGTCCCCCTGCCCCATCTCCCCTTGGGCCAGGCTGTGACCTCAGATAAGTTCTTTATGTCTTGGCCTTTATGGACAGCAGCTGGGCACAGCTCCTCTTGAGATTATCAGAATCACCATCTGCTCCCAGGAACTAGTGCTGTCTATTGAGCTCCTCTTTTTTTAATTAACAGCCTTAGAAACTTATCTTTCTTGCCTGAATGACAACTTAAGTGGAATAACACTTTTATTATTGAACTTTTAAAGAAAGTTACCTACCTGAGTTGCGATCAGGATAGAAAATTATTATGTCTAAGCCAACTCTCTTGTGGCCTTATAAACTGCCTTCCTGAGACCCTTTGAACTCTCCTTTGACTGTAGGGGGCTGAAACCAGCAACTTTCCTCTGAGTGGGGCCTCTTAGAATGAGAAAACTCTCAAGTTTGCTATGCTTGGAGGACCTCCACTGAATGATAGCGACGCAGCCTGGGCTGATTCCCCCACTCCTCAAGGAGAAGTCCTTCACGCTCTGAGAAGATGCAAAGGCATCTGATGTGAGCACTTCACTCAGCTGGAGGGGAATTTTTCACAGGTATGTATTTTGTACAGACTTCTGTAGGTCTGTGTGCATCCAAGTGTGTCTGTGCTGTAGCAAATGTACCATGAATGTTGCTCTCCCAGATTCTTAAACACTTTTGATTTGTAAGTTAGGCCTATAAGTGGGTTACTGGTGTGCTATAGTAAATTCTATAGAATATTTTGTTTAATTGTTTGCCTTAAACTGTCAATTAAGTGCTGTTAAACCTTTAGGCCTAAACTGTTGGTCAAGTCCAGGGCTCAGTCTGGCAAGGGGGTCTACTCTGAACTTTGCGACTCAATGGGAGGGTCTCCCTTATTCCTTTTAATCCTTACCCTTACCCTTACGCTTACCTTTACCCTTAGCCTTACCCTCCCCCCACTCCCTGTAGATAATTTTTCTGTTGGTTTTGGTTTTAGATTGGTTGATTTTAGATTTTATTTTGGGTTTTGTGTGTATGTTTTAACCATTAAGTAAGAAGTAGAGTGAACCTTGCCAATGAGTCTTGTCACGCTTTCACTTTTATATTAAACACGCTTTTCCAATAACTTTGCCAGCGATCCTTTATACAACATAAAACACATTCACAACACCAACTCTCTCAACCTTCCTTCATTTATACTGCACAATGCTAGTTCTTCCGAATGTTTCCTCTCCCTGGCCATGTTGTCTCCAGCTTGTTCTGCTCTGGCTTGTCTCTGCACCTCACCTGAAGGGAGGTGTCCAAACCAGTGCTCGGTTTCCAGATGAGGCTTCCCCAGTACCAAACAGAGCCTGAGGATTACTGGATGTTTCCTACAGGCAGTAGGAAACCAGGGTTGGGTGCTGACATGGCTGTTCCACTTCCAGATCCAGAATTATCTAATTCTAATTTGGATATCTCTCACTGCCATGTTGCAGAGAAGGCAAAATCCCTTCAGTTCTTTTGAATTTTTTCTATTGATCTGAGTGGGTTTGGGACCAGAGTTATCCACATCTTATGAACAATATCCTTAATGGAACTTAAATTCCAGGTAAAAATAAACTACAATAAAAACATCCCTATTCCCCCACCTCCAAAACCCCAGAAAGGTTTTTACATATGGATAACACAACTCAAATATTAATGTTGAAAGAAAATGAATAGAATATTACACTTTTAGAAACCTCAGAAGGGAAGTTGTCAGTGTAATCTCCACCTGGCCTTTCCATGTATGTGTCAGTTAGCAACTCAAGCTGAATCTTGTTTCTTTTCCAAGCCTAACATAGTGAATGATCAATATTAAATATTTCTTTCTATTCTTCTGGTGCAAGGTGGCTCTAGATCTTGTTTAGAGTATACTAGCTAACCTCTGAAGGAAATACAAGGTCATTATAGCTATTTCTGTAATCTTTTGTGCGAGGAGGTAACATACTTTACACAGGAGGTGATTTTCACTTCACACAGCCCCTGAGAGTTTGATGGGGCTATTATTCATGTACTACGAGCAGAGAGCTGAGGCTCAGATGAACTTCAGTGTTGTCAAGTTTACAAACTTATTTTAGATTCCCTACTTGAAGCACACCCTCTCAGGAGCAACAACACTTTTTAGAACACTTTTCAAACCTAACTGATTTCATTTGCAGCAGTGAGTGCTCAGTTTTGGCAAATCTGTCCCCATATGACCCAAGATGAGCAAACTGAAAATGAGTAATGTGCAGTAAAGGCTACTGATGAAAAATTTGGTTTAAGTGAATTGCTTGGCTCCATCAAAAATGCCTCTGATGCAAAGATCTGGACTCTCACAGCATTTAGTTGTCTTAATGATTAAACCATCCTTTCTCAACACTTTTCTTCCATTTACCACACAACTTTGGACTTCTATATCTAATAAAGCAAGAAGCCAATTTGCAGCACACTCATTTCCTGCATGATCCTAATTCATTTCTCAGCCACTGTTTGCCATTGTACTGGAGGAAGCAGGTTCTTAGGGAAAAAAAATGCATTGTATCTAAATCATAAAGATAGGCCTGTATGGAGAAATCTGGCAATCACTGGGATCATTTAATTCTTCAATGTGTGTAGGTCAGATTAATTTCACCCAGGCTGAGATATCTAACTCTGAAGAAATCCTTTAGATTCTAAGTTTCTCTCAGAGTTGTTGGGGAGAAGTCTGGCTAATCTGTCAAAAAATCTATTCAGGGATGTCAAAATGCTTGATTATCTCCACACACGATAAAAACACAGCTGATCCAACTTAGTTGTTTGTAGTTAGACACATAGTGCTTACATACCTATCAACTCCCGGTGGCTCCCTCCTTTTCTCTAATTTCCTCTCTCAATCTCCATGTTTTCTCCTGTTCAGGTGTCTTTGCCTAGCTCTTACCCAAAGTACCTTTCATCTATAACTTTTTGGTAAATCTCCCTAGAAATATGTAAGCCTTCTCCTCAAGACCCATCCCATTTCACTGACCTCTGAGAAGAGGAAGGACTTCAAAAGATGTCATCTTACAGATATCCAATCCTCTACGGTATTCGGTGAAGAGAACAGTTTTGGATCATACACTTGGATCGTTTTTCTGAGACCTCTCAGGGTCACAGGGCCAGTTTTTTCCAGCTGTTCATTCTCCATCTAGATGGCAAAACTTCCGTCCCTGCCAAGAAAAATAGGTCTACCAACCTATCCTTGATTATCACATTATGGGAGCCTTACAGCAACTCTTCTTTTTTTTAAATAATTTTTATATGGCAATAAAAGTGTCTTTTTTCCCATAATATCATTCTGCACAACAGGAGAATATCCTTCTTTTTAATGCCTGACCCCCTTCCCCTCAAAAAAGTACCCTTTAGCAGAAAATTGACTTGGACAATCTCACTTTTGAATTCAAAATGTTATTATCAGCTGAAATCAGGGAAAACCAAACTTATCTGTTTTGCTATATCAGCTGCAGAAAATTAATGAACATTTGAAGTGAAATATGTTTGCTGCAATTATGTACTCATAAGCTGCACTGAGGCAGGAAAAGATACAGAATTGATACAGGATTGATCCTAAAGGAGAGTAGGGGGTTATAAGGCATTTCCGGGGGTTATGACCTGTGACATGGGAATGCACATGCCCTGTGGCTAATGAGGGCTGGGGGAGATGCATGACCACAGCCCCCTCTTCCCTCTTCCCTCATTAGCCTGCATCTCTGGGGAGAGGGGAGGAAGGGGGGAGAAGTACCCAAACAAACAAAGGAAATTTTAACCCCAGCAGACTGTACTATTTAAGGTTTTATGAAGCACTTTGAAGCACTAACACGGAATTTCCTAAGCAAACAAATACTGTTATTGCATTGAAAACGTTGCTAAGCTGGTTGATGTGGCTCTGGTTATGATCTGAAGCTGTCTTGGGAAATGACTAAAGAAGCATGTTTGGTGGGAAGGGTACAAAAGCAAGAAAGGAAATTATGTATATAAATGGGCATAAATTCTATGTGTTCTGCTAGAGTATGTAAACAAGTGATTAAAAAAGATGTAGTTGTTTATTTAGTGTTTATTTGGTTGTTTATTTATTTCAAGGTAACATTTTGCAATAAAGAGCCATGAAGCTGAAACAGCTAAAGATGCTGCAGGTCACAGTAAAGCTGACACACAGGTACATGAAGAAATTCTATAAATTTAAAAACTTTTCAGTATAAAACACACACATTTTTGAATCATTTTTAGAAATTAATCTGTGGTAAATATTGAATCCTGTGATTTTTACAGGGTAATCAATGAGAACAGAATGACAGAAATAAATAACAAAGTTGAATTTTGTCTTGAAGGGTGCCTTCTAGATTAATTAATAATTTTGATACAGACCTAAGTAAAAGAACACTTCAACAACTCATACTGTTTACCTTGTTGTCTTAATTCCAGCACCTATTCTCTGCAACTAAGTCATTCAGTCCCTGTAATCCGTAAAGCACAGAATTCTACTGACATCTGCACTGTTTCATCTGTGATGGTGATTTTACCAATCTGAGGTTACAACTAGACCATAGTATTGATTTGCAAACGCTGATGATTGGGTTGAATGCTCTCAAATTTTGTGTAATATGTACATTTTACCACAAATAATAGAAATAAACAAAATAGGCTGATAAAAACAGCACAAATGTAAGAAGGAATAAGTAAGTTGCCTGAGTTTTGGGAAAAAAAGTGAAAGTATAAAAAGAGAAAATAAATCTAGAGACATACAACAGATCCTAATAAATCTGCAAGAAGCACAAGTGATAAAACCCAGGAGAAAAATCTCCCCTTAATATTTAGTTTTCAACTGGAAGTTCCAAATATTTTTATATATATATTTATATATACACATCCTGTAAAGTTTTGCAAAGAATATTTTCCTGGTTGCTGTAGTATTGAAAGAACTAGACATATTTTCAATTGAAAAAATCTCATTCATTTCATTACAGGGGAATCTGTCATAATTAAAGTCATTGCATTCGCTGAGAAGTTTATCCATTAGTTTTATTTCTGAGAATATTTTTCTAGGAATAGTGTGATTTATGTTTTCCTCTGAATTACTATGGGAAAGGGAAAGTGTTTGAGAGAGTTCATGTGCTTATTAATTTTTGAAAATATTTTAAAGAATGCCTATAAGCACACTCTTAGGTGTAAGTCTTGAATATATCCATTGCTTCTGGGGCTTATCCTTTATGGATGAACAAAGATTTCTACACCCTTACAGAAAGTTTAGTGCTTCATGCACCACTTTTTTAACAAGCTGTTTAGACTGGAATTGAGAAATTGGAATATTCAGCAATAAACCCAAGAATTTTTTGCATTTGTTAAAAGAGGAATTTCTGTAGTTATCTTAAAGACCATTCTCTTCTGGATAGAACATTAACATTTATTTATAAGCATTGCATGTCTCAAAATTCACACAGAGAATGCATTGGTGGGCTGCAGCTTCTAGATGATGTTGGTAAGGGCTCTGTGTATGGATAGAAATCCTGCAGGCTCCATTCTCCATGTACCTCATAGATCACAGTGCCCACCCTCTATTGCAATGTTTTGGGAAACAGCCAGTCATGCCGAGGGCTATAGGCCTAATCAATACCTAAAGGTTTCTAGGGAAATTTAATATCCCAAGTCGAGCATCTTCCTGCAAAAAATTCTTTGGACAGGACTTTTATTTTCACAGAGTCAATGTAAATATTTGCAGGCTGCAATCAAGAAACTCGGAGGTTTTAAGATTTGTTTCAAGCTGTAACAACTTGAACTTGTTCACTTTCCTGAAAGCCACTATAATATTTCGAATCCTTCCATTATTCATTTTAAATTGCATTTGAAACCATCTTTAGGATTTATTTCTCTGCTTTTTCTTTGACTTTTGACAAAAATGTTCTTCTGGGAAAACTGAGAATTAGCACATTCCCAACACATACCACTAAACTGCCTCTCTAGTGTAAACCACCTTTGAATTTAAAGTCTGAGATGTTAACTGAGAGTTGTTTTATTTAAGTACTTTTGTGACATATGTTATGAATATAAAGCCACTATATCAGCTCTGAGTGGGACTGTATATAAACATTTTAAATTGTATCCTCTTTAAGATGATAAAGGAAATCTTTGCATGAATTACAGCTTAAGGCTGCCCAGAGGGAATCTGTTGCCCAGAATGTGGTTAAACAGTTTTTTTAACTAATTCTATAAGCTCTCAAATACAACTGATTTTTGAAGAGCTCCCTGTTCTTTTTACTTCTATTCTAAATTGTATTCTATGAGATTAAGGCTCAGTTTTTAAATATCTCCAGACAACTTATTGTTGTTGTTAAAAAAAAAAAAAAAAGAAAAAGTTTTGAGATCTGCCAAAAGTAATGTAACTCAAATTTGGTGGCAATACTGATTTATGAGCTTTTTGTATTCACACCACAGAAGTAACTTGGTTAAAATGATCTCCCACTGGTGAATTTTATTATACATGTTTTCTATGTGTCTTCAAGGGGATAAAAATTTAAGAACAGAAATGATCAGCCTTTTCATGTTAGTGTTTTTCATAAAACAGAATACTGATTAGTAAAAAACAACCAAAAAACCCATCACCACTACCACCACCAAAAAACCCCAAAACCAACCAAACAAAAAACCAAACCAAACAAACAAAAAAAACAAGACTATTTATTTTTCTCAAGCAGTGATATTTTTCAAAAATTGGAATAATAGAACTTCAAGTATGGGTCCAAAGTTCCCCATAAGTTGTTGTGACTGTATTGCTAATTATATCCCAGTTTTTACAGAATCACAGAATCACAGAAGACGCTGAGTTGTGAGGCACCCACAAGAGCATCAACTCCTGCTCCAGTCCCTGCACAGCAACAACCCCAAGAGTCACACCCCGAGCCTGAGAGCATTGTCCAATGGCTTCTTGAGCTCTGTCGGGTTTGGTTCTGTGACCACTTCCCTGGGGAGCCTGTTCCAGTGCCCAATTTTGAAATCTTTTGTATTTTTAATGAAAAACTTGAGTTCAGACACAATATATATTTATGGTAAATATAGCCTATAGACTTACATATTTTTTAGGAAAGCTCTTTGCCTTGACTTGAAAATGAATTGTTATGAAAGCAGATAATGTGAGCAAAATGTCAGGTCTTTCCATTTCTTTTGTAGTTTGTAGTGAATGGCGAACTTATTTTGGAGTGAATTAGTAGCATGATGCCAATAGATTGGAATGCACAGCCTGTTAATCATCCTTTGCAAATCTCAGGCATTATTTGTAAAATTATTGTTGAGAATGAAAAATTATTACTCATCCACCTTTAAGTCTTCACAGCTGTAGTAAATGTAAGGTAACAGCTACTTCATTTCTAGGGGAATTTTTTGTGCTTTCTGCAATTTCTTCAAAATTAGTAAAGTTATAAAAAAGTCTGGATTATAATTAATTGCATGTTTTATTTCAGATTGTCCTACTAAATTCTGCCATTTCATAAATAGCAAATTAAAGAACTGGAACTGTAAGGAATTAAACAACCAACAGTATTTCTGATTTTGTACCAAGAGTTCCCTTCATTTTGTGGGAGTAAATCAGTAACTGACAACCAGCAAATCTATATTGCCTGTTGAGAAGTAACATAGATATTGAACATCTTGGATATGAGCTCTCTTTTTAAGGGCCAAACTAACGAAAGCAGGATGAATGGTCTCAAAACCAGTAACAAGATGCCAAATTCACAGATCACTTATTAAGATAGAAGTAGTTCAACTGGCAGTAAAAATAAAAGTTATAATAGATCAGTGCCTATTTCTTGGCTAATTTTTACTGCAATGTTTGCCAAAACATTATTAACATCATTAACATTGATAACGTAGTTACCTAGGATAATATTGGTTCAACTCTGCCCCCAGTATGAGATATTGCTCACATTAAACTCAAGTTGAGCTGAAATCTTGTTTTCTTCGTTTAATTGTAGAACCTGAATGATCAAGTGAAATCCACACTACAGATAAGTAAAAGTCAGTCCTGTAGACCTCAGCTTGTCTCACTAACATTTTTCTACTGTGTGATTCATTTTCTGTCTAATATGTACTGCCACCAGCTCTACACCACTATCGCTGATTAAAATGACAATTGCAGCATGTCTGTCTCTTCAATCCACTGAGCTTCAGAATGGATAAGTGTCCAAATACTGAAGAAAGACTTGTCAGGAATTTCCATTTGGCTTCAAGGTAGCTGTTTCATTCACTTATCCCTAGCAAAAATAATAATAAAAACATAATTAATTAAAAAGGAAAAAATAGTTTTAAGCTGAAAATTAAGAATTTTTACTGTAAGTTTAGTTTAAAAGAGTTGTGCACTGTTAATGCCATGACTATGATCTCCTGTCAGATGACACATCCCAAAATGTATCACAGCATTTTCCCCTGGCTGAGTCAGTATTCTTAATACCTTCTGCCATAGTGTACAATTCAGAGAAAGGAATGAAAGTCTGATACAATTACAGTTCCTTAAATACTGTGGACACTTCTGAAATAATTAATTTCTTAATAAAAAATAACCTATATTTCCAGTACTTGCCATCCTTATTTATAAATAAATAAATAAATAAATGGCATTTCCAAATAAATAAAAGATTCTGTAGTCATTATTCCCTGAAAAGAAACCATTTTCCACAGAAATTTTGTTACCACACAGAGATGTACCATTCTGTTCTCATGTCTTTCAGTGATTCAAAATATAACAGATATACATGTCCATTTTCACTAATTTTATAAACTGAATTTCCATCATAAAAGATCCTGTATAAGTGTACTCACTATTTTATACTTTAAATGTGTTATTTTCTTGAAAAATATGAGTAAAGGTAGCAGAAATATTAACACAAGTGCCAATGCAGAAATCATAAGCAATCTAGGCTATCATGGAAGTTACCTATTGATCAACCAGCCATAAACTTAAATCATTCTTCTACACCGCTTACCAATAACAAAAACATCATCAGAATTAAGGGTTGTCCCAATTGATTGTGAACCGACATGAAAGACGTGAAGATTGCATTTTTCAATACAGCATTTTGTTGCAACACATAGTCACCCATTCTTTAGCAGATAAGAAAAATAAATAATTTAGTTAATGTGCAGAAAGGACAGGAGTGTTAGGATCAGAGAACTGTAATTTTGCCATCTATGCTTGTTGTGCGTTCAATACTCACTTTATAGGAGGATTCCCCTGGTATTTCATGCTCATCATGCAATTACTGCACCTGGCAAATGGATATGAAAAAGAGAATTTCATGCCCATTGTGATTATGTTTCGTAGTTTGAAGCAGGATGCACAGTGGGACTCAGTGACTTGGAGGAAAGTTGAGAAGCTGCTATTTCTTCCAAAGGCAATAGAAAAGCACTGGATGAAAAAGTCAGAGAGGACAAAGATAGAAAAGCTCACACATTTTTACTAACAGACTCCTAGGATTACTGTAATGCTGAGATAATAGATGGAAGCTACTGGGAATATGCTACAATCACAAGACCTGCTCATTAAACTCCATTAAACCTTTTGTACTTTTTTTTGTCTATCAATAATGCAAATTAAATTTGCTTTTCAAGTAGGATTGCCCTGAGTGCACTATTCTGCCTACTTTTCTCCTTTAAATGTACGCCACTGAAAATCCTAGGCAAAAGGGTCCATAATCAGCATTGCCAATTTGAATAAAACTACACTGCAGTTATTTAACTGTCATGGTCAGGCTCAGATAGTGAATAAAATAACAGTATTTACTTAATAAAATATTGCAGAGTTATGTTTAGTTCTTGATGTATTTAATGATGTCAAAATAAGATCTAATAGAAAGTGTACAACAGCTTATCTTCTGACAACTTTGAAAAAGAAGATACTAATAAAGAACTTAAAAGAATTATCTTCATTTGAGTTATGGCTGAGCACAAAACATCTCCTTATAAATTGTATGCAGTTTCAGCTTCATGTTCAAGACAACATTTGAATTACTAAGATTTTCCTGTGAAAACTCTAACAAGATACTTTTTGCCTCTTTCTGGCCAAAGAAATCTGACTTTTCTTTTGCACGTTGGCTGAGATCACAATAAATCAACTCATCATTCTCAGCCCTTCAGAAGAGACTGTTGTTTCATCATTCACGCAGTTTGGGAAGTGAATAGGGAATTAATCCATAGCCTTGCTTTTTTTTTTTTTTTTTCTTTTCTGAGAGAACTCTCTAATGCTCAGACTTTGTGCAGAATTGACTTCATCACTTCCATAGAAATTCTCTATGCTTATGTGGAATCCACACAAGTGCAGGTTCTGGGTTCTCTTAAGGCCTGAAAACCTTCTGATAAGACATGTTTGATGGAATATGGTTAATTCCACCTGATAGAGTCCTGTTTTAAAGTATTAAAGATTAAAAATTTCATTTTCAAAAAAAAAGGGAAAACTTGTTGAATCACGTAATTGTGTAAGAAGAAGAACTTTTTTTTCTTTTGGATAGTAATTGTAAGGCAGTTAGTGGAGAAGACTATAAAAGTCAGATGCACTGAAGAATTCCTCCTCTTTTTACAAAAGGTGCCAGTGGCCCAGGGTAGACCACAGATAACGGGGTAGGATCACCTCTAGGGTCAGTTACAGTCTTTAGGATCCAGATCTCTGTTTTCAGGTTGGTTAAAACTGGAATATGACCTTACTAAGCATGGCCGCAAAGATAACCCTTTCCTAGTGCTGATAAAAGAGCATCCTTGTTTCTAAGGGATCATGAGGGCTGAACAATTCCATGAGGGGACAGTGGGTTGGGAATAACAGAGCGTGGGAAGTGAGAAGATCAGAAACTCCCTAGAGTGTTACTTTTGCACTACTTTTGTTTGTTTTTCAGAACTAACTGACTGGTTTTGGAACACATCAGCTGGTTTCAGGTCCAGAATTCCCAGTATTTTGCAAACTCTCCAGCTTGGAAGACTTCATAAATATTGGGCCTGATCCCTTTCTCATGACATCAACTTTGTTCATGGAGTCATGACCTCTCTCCGAGTAACACTGCCTTTTTTTTTTTCTTCATGAGAGTGGGGTAGAGGAGGTTCAGGTTCTTGTTTCAGATAAAAACCTCGACTTCTGGCTAACGCCAGAATTGCTACATTTTCTTAAGGATAGATACATGACACAGCAACAGCAGTTGTATTTTGAACACCACAAAGTATACCTGTAAAATGAAGTATGATGTATGTCATCTGTATCACATTTACAAATCTGAAAATCTTTACTTTTGGATGCTTCTCTCATTGATAGAAGAAGTTGATTTTTATTTTAAGTGGCACTTTGCAAACATTTTTTTTTTATTATTAACCTCTCCACTTTTAATACTTTTTGCATACTGAGGCTGAACCAGGACAAAAGTGTGTTTCACTGGACTTTGGTCCAACACTGGTCTTATTATAGCTCTTGTTCAGTTGGAAAATGACACTTTTAAACCTGTGAATTTCAAGGTGTAGGACAGGGAAGGCAAGGCACTTGGAGCCAGCCTGTTCCAAAGCTCATCAAAAACACAGGAAAGAGGTTTTCACTCAGGCCCTTTTATACCCCTAATTCTAACACAAGCATAATCCCATTGCTTTTTAAGGAGCTGTTGAAATGTTTAAAATTAGGTTTGTGCTTACTCAGTTGAGACCTATGGAGGCAGAACACATCTACTGGAAGAAATTTTTCCATTAACATCAAACATTTTTTGTATCCCCCCCTCTATTAAAGGGAAAGGAAGAAAAGAATTGAGTAATGCTTAGTGTGACTTTCCTCCTGTGGTTTGCTTTGTTTTTCAAAGACATTCCAGAAATGTATTCCAGATGTTTTCAAATCCTTGTAACTTATTTTCCATACTATATATAACCTTTCCTATCATATCTGTTCTCTCTCTCCGTTTCGTTCACTGGTTATTGTCTCTATCTTTCTCTCTTAGTTGTCTTAATATTTTTTTTTCACTGCAAGTTCCAGATGAATTAATTTGTATTCTTTCAGAGGTCCCGCTTGGAAACATGCATTATCTGCTAGAAGACATATTGTTCCACGTGCTAATATCTCTTGCTTTGTGGAGTTATTAATTAAATAATATTTAGTTGCATTAGCTGGATTTTCGTAATTGTAAAGGATATCAAGTTCTTGCTCTCAAAACACTAAACAGGCTTTTGAATATTAAATTGGCATTGCATTTAGGCACACATGTTGTCTGATAAAACAGAAATTACAGTCTTATCCTGTACCCGCAATGTAAAGTGTGTCTAAAAAACTATCTCTTTTGTTTAGCTCATTATAAGCCAGTTGCTTCATAATTCTTTCCAGAAAGGTTTCTTCAGCATTTCTTGGCAGTTTTGTTGTTGAAAAATGCTGCTGTCATGAAACAGAAAGTGGCTGTCAAGCCCTCAGAAGGAGAAAGTAATTTTAGTGAAGCCCAGGATATTTTTCCAATCATTCAGATGAACTTGGTCAACATTCCTTTCTCCACATGAACTAAACACGTGAAATTTCACCCTTCTCCTCAGGAGCTGCTGCTTGGCAATGATGTTTATTCACTCCTTCCTGAGGTTACAGTTCTGCTCCACAGAGCTGATGGGAAACTGCCACTCTCCAGTGTTATTGCTGGAAGAAAAGCATATGGGAACGGGCCAGAGCTCCACTGGGGGTTCCAGATGCTCACTGAGAAGAAACAGATTTTTCACAGCCCTGGAGTACCTACTCAGGACTTGTTAAAACTCTCTTTATTTAGGGTGGTGATATTTTTTTTTGGTTGACTAAGTAAAAATAGCTCACAGCAGTACTTACAACAATATCTGAGCTCCCTTTTTATTTAACAGGCAGAGAGCCAAACCTAATACGGTGTAAATCAGAGCAGCATTGACTTGCATCAACCAAGGATACTGCCTATCACATTCTAACAAATACACATGGCAAAGGTTTATTATTCACATAATTTTAAAAGCTTAAAAGAATAGAAGAAATCACATCATCAAGCTTTTTACTGCAGCTGAGGACTGCCTGAATCCTGAATACAGATCTAAGTAGTGCTCCAAATGATGTGGTTCACTGGTGAGTGGTACTGACTTTTAGAAAGTCAGAGGACATTTTGCCATTGTTTACAATGTGCTTATTCTGTGAGAGAGGAAAATGCTTCAGATGAGAGATGAACTTCCACTAAGTTTGAAGTTCTTTGGGATTTGGGATTTAATTATTATTAGCTATTTTATCGCAATGGCTCATGGACGGCTCATTTGAGATCAGGAATCCACTGGGGCAGTTCTTGTACATACATGGAGCCTCAGCTCCTAAAAGCTTCAAATCACTTTAAAAAAACCCCAACACGAAAACAAATGCAAAAAAAAAGAAACAAAACTCAAACCAAAAGCACAGAGAAATATCTTCCCCATTTTACAGGTGAAAAACTCAGATAAAGTTATTTGCCAAACCCTGAGAGAAGACTGTGGGGAGCTCTTTAATCACAAAACCTCCTTTATCTTCTAATTTAACCCCACGCATTTTTGCAATCCAGAAGGGAATGCTTCATTATAAAATGAATCAATCCTGAGCAGTTTCAAAATAGAATAGCTTTGCCATGACTTGTCAAAGGCATAGTAAATACGACTCTGTAAGGAATAGTACGCCACTCTGGAAGTGTGCCACCATTATGAGTTTACTTCTGAAATAAAGAAACAAGTTGCCTTTGTTCTAGAATTGAAATGTTCAAATATCAGAGCCAACATTTGTAATGTTTGGAAGGAGAGGGGGGAGAAGGGAAGAAGACCTTTATTTTGCAAATTCCATTCAAATTGAGAGTTCTAGAAAACAGGAAAAAAAAAAAAAAAGAGTGCTTAGGTGGTAGACAGGATGTACCATGAATAACAATGTATCCTGTGGATATTTACCACCAAATCATGTTTAACTGAAAGGAAAGTGGGAGTCACAACAGCAAGCAATTCCCATCCGATTTCTTAACATGTAAATCAGGAGCACAGAAAGGCCATTTATGGGAGTCTCAGCGAGACAATGGCTTTCCCGGTGCCAAGTGGTGACATCACACCTCACAAAGGAGAAGGAAGAGGGCTGTAAGTGCAGGGTGCCTTGCCAAGAGCTTTGTTTTGTTTCCACAGAAGAAGGAAAAAATGGCAAACAAAAAAAGAAAAAAAGAAAGTAACAATTTTTCTCAAGAATATAACATTACAGACAGAAAAAACACAAACTTTCAAAGAAGTTGACATGTGACTCATGGAATGTACTTTGCAGTTCTTATGGTGATTTCAATAGCACTTGTCAAAAAACAAAACTAATTTTGCATTTACCCTATCCAAGCAAAATGAAAGAGAACACAAACACATGCACAGTCACCCATGCACCAACTCACCCTGAGAGATGAACCCAAGAAATGCCCTTTGTGAGCTGTGGTGCTGAGTGTTTCCCAACTGTAGTGCCAACTCCTGCTGTATTTTGTAAACTAAACTCTGAAACATTATTCCTCTTGAAGTAATGAGGAAATACATGAAAAGTTTGGTATTTATGTCTTCTGAGGAAGTCAGAATTGTTAATTTAGTGTATAAAGGTCAAGATCTTGAAGAAATTATGTATTTACAGCACCTATCTCGTAAGTAGATTTGAGTCTTAATAGCTTCTAATGTCAGGAATCTCAAACAAGTGATTTTTTTTTTTTTCTTTCTATTTCTTACAAATAGTGTAAATATATTCCACCACTGGAACAGAAAAGAAAGAATTGGAAAGTTTCAAGTCTTCTGATTCATAGAAATACGGGGGGAAAAAAAGGGTTATTGTTGAATTTACAGGAGCCAGCACTTCTTTTCTGTTCCGTGGTGACTTATCTAATATTATAATATATTAGGAAATACCACAGCAATGACTTCCTGTGCCATTCACATGACATTCTAATTCCTAAGATTGTGGACTGTTGCAATAGACAGTATCTTGTGCTGATACCTAAGAGTTTTGGTAAGGAAGAAACACATATGTTTTTCCTAAAAATATACATTTGGTACCATGTGGTTTTAAAAAGCCTGATTCCATTTCTGATTTGTATAGTGCTGTCAGCACGAGTGTAGCAAGGCACTCTTTTCTCCCAGACGTTAAAGGATAATAAAGATCTTCACTGTGATTCCATTCCCAGCCAGAGCAAAGATGAAATTAAACACACACAGAAGTATATAAGAATGACTCCCATGTGATATTTTTTAGGATTAAAAAAAAACAAAACAAAACAAAAAAACAAAAAAACCAACAACAAAGAAAAACAACAACAAAAAAACCCTACCAACCAAAAAAAACCCAAACACCAAAACTACCCTATGCTTTATATACGTGCTTATTATGTTGTTTGTGTGCTGTTCATTTCACAGTTAAGGTCAAGAGATGTGAGATAGATGGAGAACTGAGCCTTTTGAAGGCTTTTGTAAAAGCCAGCTTTTGTTCAAAGCTTCCTCTGGTTAAGGAAAGTTGATACTGAAGGAATGATCCAAAATTGCACTTAATGAGCAAAAGTGCAACTCTGGTGAAACTTGTATATCTTCATTCGTTAGAGAGACACATCCAAAATCATCCTTCCAAATCCACTTTAGGGCCTGAGAGACTATCAGTGTTCACACATCCACAGGTGCCTCCATTTCTGCTACTGCTTTCCCACACAATTCCTAATTACTTGATGGGGTAAGATAGAACCATATTCCTGAATCATTGATTTGGTGGATGTGCTTAATACATGCCTAAAATGCAAAGACTCCTTCAGGTTTGAGTCAGGGAACCTGAGAAGAAGAGTGTGCTCCCTACTTAAATGGACTTAGGTCTGCAAGTTAAAGCACATGGCATCTGCAATACCTGAACTTCCAATGACTCAGTAGAAAATAGTGTTAAACAAAAGATTTGTCAAGAAATTTAAAATCAAACTCAGAGTCATATTTAAAATGTTAAATTAGGGAGCAGCACCATTGAATCTGGAATTGAGACCTGTTGGTATTTTATTTAGTCTCAAACTGCAAGTAAGCCAAAAGTCTTAGAAATTGATGGTACACCTTCTGGAGACTTTCAGATTTATGAAAAGTCAAAATAAGCAATGTAAAATGAGGGGTAGCAGTAAGCCATGCAGGGGAAATAGACAGATGCATGTCTCCAGTGGAGAACAGTATATTTTAAACTATAGTGGTATGCTAAGACGCCTCCAGTCACATGAGAATATCACTCCAGACAAACACAATGAACAGAAGGGTGACAGCCTTCTCCACATCTCCAAGAAAAAAGAGATAAACAAAATTTCTGTATTTGAGATATTTTGTTGTGCCTCAGGTTTTCCCCCCCAAGAAGGCCTCTGACAGCAGCTACAGCAGATTGAGATGGCTGAGCATCAGAGCGTGATACAACCAGAACCAATGGATTTGTCATTGTCTGATAACGGTACTCCCAAAAGAAGACAGACCTATAAAATAACACTGGGAACCTTAACAGTATGTATACAGAGCAGATAAATTAGTGAGAAAAGTTTATGTGTTTATGTGTACAAAATCTTTTCTCTCTTTTTTATAGTTTATTGCTATTATTATTATTATTAACTGACAAGGAAAGATGTAGGCAGCTGTGCTTTTAACAGATTCTGGGAAAAAGCATTTGATACTGGTTGTTATGACAAGTGGAGATCCATGTTATGCAATGCAGAGCAGCTAAAATTTAAACATTAAATATAATGAAATCCTGTCAGGTTCCTTGGCTGTGAATGATTTCTAAATAACAAAAATGTGGGTGATATAATTTCAGATTTGAACTTGCTGTGATATCTCAAGTTCACATGTATCTTCCTCCACCATCTCTATTCATGAAGAAACCAACATTTTTGGAAACAGGGCTCATGGGTGACTGGAAAATTTAAATCAAAATTTGAGTATACATTTCAGAGTCTGTGTATATACAAAACCATTCTCACTTGAGAACTTAGTAAAATGTGAACATCAAGATAAGTAGCACTGCCCACTGTCAAGGTAAACTACATTTGCATCCTGTACGTCCCAGTGTCTCCCTTCCAGGGAATATTTATAATATTTACCATTTGGGTTTAAATTTCTCTAGGGGTGGTGTTTTCACTCCATTTATCCTTTTCTATGTTTTGCCTTTAAATAGTAATACCACTTCTGTATGAAACTTCTGTGGAAATGATGAAACTGAAATTGCTTTACCTGAATGTTAACTATCTTGGATATTGATTTCATAGCTACCCTTCAATACAAAGGATATAAAGGCTCATCTCTAAATTCAGTGAGCATAAGTAGGGCCAAACACCTCACTAAATTTCTCTGTGGAGGGTCAAATCCCAAATGTTTCTTAGCACCAGTTCTGCCATTCATTGTACTACTTCCATTTATAATAAGGTTAATTGGAATTAATTCTTATTATTATTTTGTTAACAATGAATGTTAAAAATCCTAATGTATTTTCTGTCAAAGAAAGAAAAAACATGATGTTCAAAATTTAGACATAACAGAGTTATTTGTTTGGAAACTTTGTAGGAAGGCAGTAGAAATAGAGACAGCTGAACTGCCACAATGTCGTTGTAATTTGAGATTTTCCTGGACATTAGTTAGAAAAGCTGCAAACAGGATACAGTATTCTGTAAACTTAGAAGCTGTAATTTAAAGACTCTTGTGACATAGCTCAGTGATTTAGCATAGTTAAATTAAGGTAGTAAATTAAAGCAGACACAAAAGGGTAGAACAGGGAATATTAAAAATTTACATAATCTTGGAGTATTTGTCCATACACAGTGTGTTTTCAGTAACTTTAAATAACTACTTTGGCAGTTACACTTTTCCTGCTGAGTATGAGGTATTTGAAACTCATTTACTGAAAGTTGTGTTTTGTGGATTTCCATAGATAACAGGCATAATTCTAGGTTACTAAAAATACCACCAACTGGCTGTCGTGTGAGTTTCTGAAAAGCTGCAATAAATGTCTCTTATCTATTTTCATATGAACTTTGGGCTGCACATTATTTTTGTCTCTGTGACCTCACTAATTCTCCCTGTACAGAATTTAATAGGCGGTGACTCTGAACATCCCCGGGGGTTCCAAGTTTGCACGGAAGAAAACTTGCTGACACTGCTGCCTGATGGCTGCTGTGCTCTCCCTTTGATGGGTGCTACACTGCAGCACTCTCTCAAATGCTGCCCATTTCAGTAGAAACAGAGAATGTGCTGCACACTGATGGAGATGGTGGGCATCTCATCATATCAGGTATGTGGAGAAATATATAGGTAACTTAAGAACAATTTACACTGGGCTGAAAATGCAGCATTTTAAATCTGTTCATTATTTTAGAACCTATTTTATTACATAGGTCCACCAGATAGTGGATAGAGCACCATTACTCATGTTTCAATGGCAAAGAAATGACAAATAAATAAGCTCAAGAGAAAATGGTCAAAGTCACACAGAAAACCAAGGACAAGTCTGAAAATAACTCTCACATTTTCAGTCTTTTTCTCAGCACATTATTGACCAGACCAGTAAGTTTAAATGGTAAATTCCATGTGAAATCTGAACCCCAGCTACATTTTCCTAAACCTTGCCACTGTTGCAGGCAACAAATTTTTTTTCAAACAGATTGTGTATCTCTTATTCCAGTCCCTGAGGCACTTTGGTGAACATTGAGGTGCATGGGAACCCCATAATTCCCACTTAGATGGTGACGTGTGGTTACAGAAAGATCTGATGCATGGTGCCATAGTCCCCCTTGACCAAAATAAAGATGAAATGGATAGGCCAATGCTAAACCATATTACCTCTTTCTGCTTCTACAGCAGTCTTTTGGCTGCCATGATTCCTCACAGAAATGAGCAAAGTCAAGATTAATTAGGACCTCCAAAAACACCATATTAAATGTGTGACACTGCACAACCACATAGTGACTGCTCCTGGCCTATAATCCTTTCCCAAATGAACTCTCCCAGTTCAAGGAGACAAAGACCCATAGCATACTATTCTGGTTAAATCAAATTGTACTGCTAGTCCATTGCTACCAGCGAAGAAGAAAGTTGTTGTTTCAACAAGCCTGAGTTTAATATCTTTCCTGAAGAGTAAATGTATATTAATACATGTCTCTCAAAGAATGAAATGAGTAAATTAACCCCAAGCATTGATGAGATCTGCTACAGGTAGTGAACCAAGTTCCTCAAAAGCTCTTTGAGAAGCCTTTTCTCATTTCCTGTCATTTTAAAAGAAATAAAAGTCTGTGTTCTGTATTGCTTTTTCTTTAGGTAAACACATTTTTATTCTGCCATAAAGAAATCCCCTCCTGCCATTTTTCCCTGCTGTGAACAACAGCCTATCAAAAAAATAAAACCTTAAAGGTCACCCTGGAAGCAAGACATATATTACAGTTTCAGATAAAAGTCTCAAAGACCTGAGAAATGCTTCATTCAGATTCATAAAAGCTACAACACAAAGAAAGGAACTTCAATTTGTTGATATTAAATCTGTCTTCAACCTTCCAAATAATTGTTTGAAATAAAGGGTTCCTCTGGCAATGTTAACTACACAGTATGTCCAGATTAAGCCAACTGAGTTTTGCCACCACAGAAGGACTGCTTGCATTTTCAAATATGGAGGAAGATTTTATAAATCACTTCTAAAAAACGAAAGAAAATAATTCCACTTGGTAAAATACACAAAGTTTTTATTTCCCCGTGCTTTATCAGTAGATATGGTCTCTGAGTCTCTGAGGCACAGTAATTTATTTTTAAGCAATTTCTTTTTTATAGATGAAGTGACTACACAGATCTACAGGTGAATTTACATGTTTTTCACTCAGACGTAGTTGTGATTTGTATAGTTTACTAAATTAGCAGTGAAGCACTCAGCTCAGAAATGAGACTGCCTCCAGCCCAGGGGACAGAATGTCTTCACTTCTGAGACCATTTTGCCCAGAAGGTAAGGGTGGCACTATGCATTGTTTTCTTTCATTGCCGAAGCACCCAGGCCACAGGGAATTTCAGGCTTCTACCCTGGTTGGAACTGGTGTGATACTTTCCCACAGAAAGAGGTGGGAACTCCTAAAGAATACGAATAACAATGCAGTTAAAGCACTAGCAAGTATTTTTGGCCATGATGTTAAAGAACAGGATCTGCTGAACAATGGATCACTTTCATATCCATCCCATTTCTCTTAACTGGGGTGCCTTTCTTCTCATGGTGTGAAAGGGTTTCCGTGGAGTTGGTGTTCATGGTGGAAATCAAACACAGTGACCTTTTCAAAGCCTGTTCTACCTTAAGTGTCCACACAGGTGGCATTACTACACTGATGCTGGCAACAAGAGGGAGGGGATCAGACTCTGAAGAGATCATCAAGAAGAAACAGAGAACAGGATTTCTGTGTTAAGGTGACTGAAGTACTGAGTATCAGAGCACTTATTTAACTTTCCTTGACTTCAATCCTCAGCTGAAGGTTTTAATTTTATCTTCCATTGTAATTTCATTACAAGCACATAAAAAATGCACTAATAGAAAAGGATCATAAATGTAAAAGAAAGAGGAAGCAATCAATATATGTATAATTATCATTATTATATATGGATAAAATTATATATAAATATATATGTAATTACATATACACATAAAATAGGAATCCCTTCTCTTATCAATAGTATTGGTAAAATGTAACAAAAGGATATGGGATTCTGTAGCGTAGTGGTTAGCAAACCTAATTTAAAACAGGGCTTGTTATGTTCCTAGGAGTGCTGCAGGCTGTAGAACTCCCTATCCCTACTCAGGTTTCAGGAGGCTTAGACAAATGGTGATATACACACGGCCAAAAGCTGGAGCATGGGATGAGATTAAAAACCTCTTGGCACTTCTCTTTTTGTGTGTTACTATTTACCTTTATGTCAGCAATATTGATTCAGGTCCTTGGAAAAAAATTTTGCTGAAAAGATTTTCCAGTGATTCCAATTTGTCCCTGGTGAGTCTCAGCCCAGCACCTTTTATCTGGCTTGGATTACTGAACTGGTGTCTATAGGTGTCTCTGCACTGTCTTTTCAATTCAGATCTGGTGCAGACTTGTTGAAGTAAATCTCCATCATCTCCTCCAGTCTCACTTTGGTACACTTAGATATGTCTGAAGTAATTTATTTTATAGAGTTACATCAGCTGGACAGAAAAGGTAGCAGCTCCAAGTGGACGAGGCAGGGAGGGGGATGGAGGAGGGCAATTCCACTAGCAAAATGCCTTCAAAGTAATAAACCTTCCTTACTGAGCTATAAAAGTGTCCTCTTCAATGTCCAACAGCACATACCACGAGACTGGGAATATATGAATAATGTGTCCTTTCAAGCAAAAGGACTACATAGGATTCTTGGAAATAGACTTTGTCAACAATCTTCATAGGGATAGGCAAAGGTACAATTTGCCTCCATTCTCTACTCCTGACAATGTTCTGTGCACAGCTTCTCCCCTGCTACCCAGGGATTAAAGCCAGAGAAAACAGAATGAAATGCAGAAAGATAAGAAAAACCATGGACTTTGATACTTCCTGAGTGTTCTTTTCCTTCATGTGTTTGGGAAAATCGAGTGCCACAAAAAAATAGATGGTGAATTAAAAAACCCAACAGTAAAAAACAGTAGATGAAAGACTTCTTGATCTTCTTCACTCAAACTTCTGTGTGAAAAATAATCTTTCATCTCTCCCTACTTAATAAAAAGACAGAGTAAGCAAAACACTGTCCCTAAAGCAAAACTCTCCTTTACAGTATGTTTTATAATGCTTCATCAAGTGTGGTCTCAGAGAATGGGCACTGTATCCAGAGCAAAGTGATTTCTTGCCTTTCTTGTCTGTACCTAATATATTTAGCATGGAACTGTTGATGGCCGTGTCTAAACCTTATCTACTTGTCACATCATCAACAATTGATATAGTGGCACATTAAAGCCTCACTGCCATCACCCAAAGAAAAATTAAAGAAGTCCTGAGGAGATATAAAGGCAGGACTTTTCCTTCCTGGAAAAGGAAGAGGTGCCACGTGAAGCTTTAGCAAGAATATAGTTTCATGCTACTTTTCGTAAAAAGAAACCTGTTCCCATAGTGGAAGGAGAACTCCACAATCTCTGCATTTTAAGTCTCTTCTTTACAAAGTAAGGATGAATATGTAAGGAAAAAAATCTTCAGAGAAAGGATCTCTGCCAGTTACTGGCAGTGACAAATCAAACTTGAGACTTTCAGAAGTCTTTCAGAAGTTATTAAAAAAAAACAAGAAAAGGAAACTGCTCATTTTAGATTTTCCTATTTGTTAGGAAGGTGGCATTCAGAGGGTGAGCTGGGTGTGAATTGCTGCAGTTGAGGTCATTCTATTTTGAGGGCAGTCTTTTTCTAAGACAAAGTAGTTCTTGAAAGTGTAAACTGTTTTTTCTCACCTTGGTGGGATATTAGCTAGGAATTCCTATCATGATCAGCCCAGAGTCAACATTGTTAGCTGTATTTTTCTCATCTCAGAAAAATAAAGGGCTTTTGGTTTCCTATGAAAAAACATAGTGGTGGAAGAGGGACTACCACGTTAGAAAACCTTCTCAATCTCCCCTGGATAGCGCCTCATATTTATAGTGCCATCAAGAGACAAGTTTGTGAAGAGCAACATTTAGGAAAGCACTCTTGTTTGGTTGATTTTTGGAATCCTTTATTTTCCCAACCAATTTAACCTTGAGGCACTGTTTAAAGGATAATCCACATTTGTCTCTTTCCTAAGCCAAATGAATATTCACAACTGGAAACAAAAGAACACAGAGGATTAACTCAGAAACAGCCTTTTAAATGATGAATGATGAAGAAATAAGGAAGGATAAGAAAAGCTATGAATGAGCTGCTTAGCTTCACAATGTAATTGAGAAGTGTTTAAACTAGTCAGAGATCTACTGTCACAGTTTTTAAAAGGTGAGGTTATAAAAGATAGGACAGAAAACTACAGATATACCTTTGGGCTGTTTAAGGAGAGCAACAATGGAAACTGGTATTCCTGGGGACTGGGAACAAACACAGTATATTACCTTTCCCATAAAATGTCAAACTCACTGGAGGCCAAGAGGTGTATCAATTTATCCATGGTGTAAAGTCAGAGTCTATGGAGTACTATTAAAAATTTATATAGCCCATTTCCATGCTACAGGTTTAATTTGTAGGTGGGCAGTACAGTTTAACATATGTTTAATCTGATTGAAAATGTAAATGGCTCAAAGAATGACAGTCAGAGCAACTCCAGGGGCAGCAGTTGGCACTTATATGGTTTTGCTGTAGAATCATAAAACCAAATAATCATAGCTTAGTTATAAAATTCTGGATGATCTGAAACAAGTCATTCATTTTGTTTCACTGTTGATTTCTCCATCTGTGCAAGGGAAATCATGACACACAAAGACGGTGGTGAGACTGGACTACTTCAGTCTGAAACTGTAAAATGAAATCCCTTGAGAAAAACTAATTTATTGCACTAAGCTTGCTATATTTAACTACTATTTATATTTAAGTATATAAGGTATTTTTTATCTAGCTATTTTGATGTTGCAAGTCGATCTGCTCTGAAGTCTATTTAGACAAGCATGGAATATGCTCATGGTGTTCCTTTAAACTTTAGTAGTTACTTGCACATAACCCATGTGCAGAAGTGTTTCCACCTCACGCCACTCATCAGTGGGAACCTGCTGCACGACAGGGTTATTTCCCTTTCTTCTTCCAAATGTACAGCATGACTGACTGCACTTTAACAGCATTATTGTCACCCTGTTTTGAAGCTCTCGATACAATTGTTGAACCTATTGTTTCAGCCTTCATAAATAGAAGGAAGAGAGGGAAGATGAGAGCCATGGGGGCTGTGTTTGCACTGTATAATGGACCAAACTGCGGATATTCCTTAACTCCTACTTGCTAAGGCTGCCCTGACACTGGGATATAATTATGTTAGCACAGAATGGATTTTGTGCTAGTAAAACACCTTTTCCTGGAGTTTTCTTAGGCCTTGTGACAGGCTTTGGGCTGCAGCACTGCAACAAGAGTGACCTGCTGAGTGCAAAGTCTCCATCACTGAATGCTGCAGTGATCCAGGCACAGCACAACCAGAGATGGGACTTCTCTGTTCTGCACTTTGGGTGCTGTCTTCAAAATGCAGCTGGGACGTAGCATGGCAGTGTCACACACAAGTGCCACAACAATGTCACACACGGTGTAGCAGCCTGAACGAGCCTGAAAAACCCACCAGAAGGTTACTAATTTATGCAAAGTTTTGGGAATGCTTAAGCACAGCCTTCAGACCAAGGCAGCGTGTTCAGTTGGCTGGTGCAATGCATGTCCCAGGCCAGCGCCCCTTCTCTGCCCTCCCTGCAGCACAGAGACCTCAGATCCTGGCTGAGCTCTTACACAGACACAGGAGTAAAGCTGCTGGTGTCACATCTTGTCCTATTTGCTGAAAAATTCCAATGGCTGCAGTGCTATCAGTCATCCAAAACTCAGCACAGATAGATGTCCCCTGAATGCTCCTTGATTACTCTGTGTGCTCCCACATAAGACATGATACCCAGCATGCGACTGTTCTGGTTTTTCATTAATTTTCGTTTTTCCTTCCAGATCTGTCTGTGAAATTACGAATATGTAGAAAATTGCAGCTTTCCTGCCTTCTCTAGAAGAAATTTTCTTTATTCTTTAAAGGATAAAGAGAGTAGAGATCCACAAAAACCAACAGTTTTATAATATTCTGATTTTATTACAATTGTTGTATTTCACTCACTTAAGTTGGAACTAGCTAAACTTATTGTTAATCTCTTACTTTCTAAAATTTTTTTCACCCTAAAGACTTCTGGCAGAATAAGGAAGGATTTCAAGTCCAGTATAAATTAAAGTGTTATTTGAGTGACCTTCAGAAATCATATCTGTAGTATACAATGAATAAAAGTGAGAAAATATCCAGATAAAAGCTTTTAAAAAATAGTCATATTCTTTCTGGGGAATAAGGTGGTTAGGATTTGAAAATTTTACTATTTATCTACCTTCTCAATTTCACCTTCACTGAATTTGTTTTTCCTGCAGTGTTCCAGAACTATCTTTCCCATGGATGATTCATAGATTATATAAGATTTTACTTTACAGTTCTCATAGAAAAAAAATAAAATTGAATACATGTCTAGGGAACAGATTGACCTTTTATATTTCCAGATTCTTCACAGATGTTTTCTTTAATGCTGTTTTATTTGCCAGCACTGCTTCCTAATTTCCTTTTTTTTTTTTTTATTTAATAGGTCCTTGCACCTGCAAATCTGAAAACACTGTAACATGAAGTGACATAGTCACAGCCCAAATCTGTGAGTGGGAAACAGGCACAAGGTGATAAAGTCACTTGCCAAACATTGTGGGGTTGTCCAGTCCCAGGAGCACAATGTTATCTTTTGTAACACACTGGAAAATATTTCACTTCTCTGCTAGTGGCTGAACACTTCACTCACCTTATATCTAAACAATTTCTGGAATGTGGAACTGGGGTCTTCAAGTGCTAATACAGTGCTAAATTATAATAATCACAGTGATTACAGTTGATAATTATAAAGGAGATTTTTGAAGTAGCTTTTTGATATTTTTGGCTACATTCATCTTTTCATGTACTGGTGTTCTACAGTTCTCCTAACAAGAATGGATCAGGCTCTTTGAACACAGGGAAAATCCTTCCCTGCTGCAGACTTCCCGTGGTGACACCTAGAATGTGCTCTGTGCTGCAGTGATGCTCCAGTCTCTGTGAGTCTTCCTTCCCACAGGAAAAAAATCTGGCTTGAAGTGGAGGTAGGAGGTGGATAGGATGGGATTCTCTTTCCAAAAGTGAGATGTACTTCTGTATCCTACAGTTGAAACTACTGAGTAAGGTCCCCATAGCTGACCAGCCTGCCACTGAAAAAGGGAAATTAATTCCCCTATCTTCTAGTAGGTCAGACCACAAGGGTGTTGGAAACAGCAGCTGTGGATGATATATAACTTGAGGACTTAAAATAGAAAGAAAAAAACCCCCAAAAACTAACAAACAACCCAAAATTTTCCCACCACCTCCTGCGAAATTCCAGCATACCGATTTTGTATCTACATTAACTTTTCTTGGATAGATATCTGTGAAGACACTGATGGAAATTGCAGCTACTTTTGATGAGCTACAGAACAGATGTATAGAAGGAAGGAGGGAGGGTGAGAGATTGTGCGGAACTTCATAAATAAATGTTTTCTGCTTATTCATTAATATTGTGCAAAGAAATATGATAAATAACAATTACAGAGCTATCAGTGTCTGTAAATAAAACTGTGCAAAGGAAAAGAGGAGAAATTTGTTTCCTAACATCTTTATGCTTAATGAATGTCTCATCTCTCCAATTAACACTTCCAGTCTTCTGTTCTGAAAAAAACAGCTGGATGAAATGACTCTGCCTTAAATATGGATTGGAGGACGTGCCTTCTAACATGCATTTTCCTTCGTCTAAGTGTCACAATTGCCTGTGAATGATGCCATAGATCTGATTGACGTGACAGTATCTTAAAACTGAACAGTTAAAATTGCTGCCCAAAGGCATCAGCAGTCAAAACATTGCTGGTAATTACTCTTGAAGTCAGAAATTCCTCCAGGGATACTGTTCCAATCAAACAATTAAAATCAAATGTTATCAGAGAGAGATTTGGTTTCTGTGATTTTGTTTGGATTGAAAGACACAGAAATTTCTGGAATACTTCTCCATTTTCTGAGAGGGCCACGGGCTTTTTTTTGTCTCCATTTCCTTTTTCCCTCCTCTCCTACTTTTTTTTCTTCCTTTAGGTACAGAGACTTGTTACTAGCTCGCAGTGGAGTTTTGAGATACCTGACAGAATATTTCTGCAACACATGAAGGAAATACAGCCAGTGGCTCCAAGAGGGTTGAAAATATTTGTGAGCTGGTTTTCCCTTCTTCATCCACATATAGAGCTTACAAATTCATTGTGTTAAATATTGTGTTTCTTTGGTCAGCTTAGGGTGTGGTCCCTCCATCTCTCCATCATGCAGAGGGATGATGGCAGAGCCACCTGAGGTTGTAGGATGTCTGTGCCACAGGTATGGTATCCCATCACCATCAGTGTATCAGTGTATCAATACCCATCTGTTACACAAGCTTCTGACGCAACAATCTGATTTTTTTACCCCTTTTTGTAGAAAAGGATATTCACACCACATTTCAAGTGTAATCAGAGTTGAGGTACTGCCACACGTAAAACACTTGCAGAAGACTGAACCCTTAATCAATTCTCAACCCACTGCCAGTAGTCAGACCTCCTTGGCCACCAGGAGCCACAGCTTCAGGGAGCCTGAACTCCAGCTCACCTTGGATCCAAGCCTCTAGAACACTCCTAACTCACACTCCGATTACACACACAGCAATACAAGACAATTTTAATTAAGAGGATGTAATTGTACGTTTCAGTGAAGAAGGATGAATTCAAGCACTCATGAACTTTATGCATTTGTTTATCTCCTGTCAAGCCCCCAGTGCTTTTGCCCCTTGCTGGAGAGATTGCAGGACATCAGTGGAAGCAAAGACACTGTTTAAAATCCTCATTGCAAAATTGCTTTAATGAGTAATCAGCAGCACGTCTTTAAGCCTGCCACACTGACCTTTCCCTGCATGCTTTCTCTTTTTTTTTTTTTTGCATTAACAGCATCTTTACTTAATACCTTGTTGAAAAAAAAATGGCTGTGGGGAAGGATTTTAAAGCTTTCCTTTTAATTCTAATAATGAAATACATGTATTTCACTTCTAAAACTTGCTGATACAATAAATTGTGTGACTTTAGTGAAAAAAGATACTTTGTCAGGATGGCACCTTGACAGTGCATATGTATGAGCCTGCTCTAGTGATTTCCTTGTCATGTCTGCTTAGTCCGACAGTCCAACCAAGGTTCTCCCTCCCGTTTGTTTGCGTTGCTGTTCCCAGTCCTGGGAGGTCAAATACGTGACTAATCATTGAAAAGTATAGAAAATATAAACCAATACAGACCCTAGCAGTGTCAACAATATCAAAAGCAGAAATACTGAGGCCCAGAAGATTTTATTCTCTTTGATTTTGAATGCATTAAAGGTCTGATTTCACTGTTAGTTAGTACATGTGCATCCAAAGTAAAATAACCTAGGCACAGACAGAGGCTGAACAAAGGACTGAAAATAATAAAATGATGAAAAAAATAGTAAAAATAAGTTGGGCAAAAATGGCACAGAAATGGAAATTATGGAGATGATATACACAACTGAATTCTGACATTTTGTCTGCAATTTCTAAACAGACTGTAACTTCCTAATTTGTGGTTTTGTAGAAGCCTTTTGAGGAAGAATTTAGCATGGGAAAAATACATGTACAGCTTTACTGAAGTGCTTCATAAATTCATATCTTTGCTAATCGTTCTTGTTAAAAATTCAGAATAAAAACAAAATATTTAATTTTGAAAATTTTTTGAACCAAAATGTTTTGGTTTTAATCAATACTAAATGTCCTTTGATGCCTGTACGTTCATTGATTTGGTCTGTTTTTAGAGCTGACAGCAAACAGAAAAAACTGCTATTTATTCAGGTCTAATTATAGAAAATGCATATGCAGTTGAGAAAACCATGCATACTTAAGACAATTATTTGTGCTTGGACTTCTTCAAGCACTTTTCTGAGGATAGTCTTTTTAGATGTGTATAATTTTATTCCAGAATTTTTTGTCTTGTTTGAGTACCGTTCTAATATTATCACACATTTTTGAGCAGAGCAGAAAGCAAATTTAGTGTAAAACTGTGAATTAGCTATTGCAATAAACCTTAACCTTAGTTAGAGTTGTTTGCAAAACCATTCTGTGATTTTTCTATTCTTATGCTCCATCTTACAGGATCAAATGGACATAAATAGAAATATGTAAATTCCTCCCAGTTGTTAGGAGGGAATATAACACAATCCGAAGGTGGGATTGTGGGCCCTGAAGCTTGTGCAGATGCTTACTTATATTTAAGCCTATGTGTTATTTTTGCTCTATATATTTATTGACATCAATACATGTCTTTCTTTCCTTAGAAGAATTTGAATTAGGAGTTAGGGGCAAGTGGAAGTCATCAGGAATTATTTTCCTGGACCAAACCAGCTTTTGAGTGGTCTTCTTGCCCAAGTGCTCATTAGTACCAATTAATCACTATTAAATTTCATTAATACCTATTTCTCCTCTTACATGTTTACCACATAAACACTTAGTCCTCTGAGTTCCGAGTGTGCTAAATTTCCAGTAAGAGATTTCAGGTTTCTTTTGTTCTAAATCCTGTAAAAGGCCTTGGGCTGTCCGCTGCATTTGTCTGATTGTAAAAAAGTGCAAGGAAGAGCTCTGAAGTAGAAAGTTTTCACTCATATCCTGGCCCCTCATGCATTTGGATTATTTGGTGAGTTTGCAACTGCTCAGTGGTTCCAGTGAGTGCTCTGAGCCCTCCCTGCAATAAGGGGTTGATGGTGGTGAGGATGGATGTGAGGCAGGGCTGGGCTCTGATAAACAGCTCCCAGAAGGCTGTTAAGTAGCATTCTGCCTGCAGGCTCATTTATTTTGCATCTCACTCTGTGAAGCTGCATTACAGCACCTCTTTCAAAGTATGGTCTGCGAAGGACAGCAAGTGCATCAACTAGAAAAATGCAGGAGCTAAAAGCTTGCGGTTCACATCAAGCTAAGGGCAAAGGTTTTGCAAAGGACTTTTGCAGGGCATCCACAGTGAGGCAACTCATCACTTAACAGCAGTAGCCTTTCCTGCAAATCTTCACAGGGATTAAGTGGGAGGTTTAACTATTACAAACATTTCTGGTGTACATTTCAAAGTCTCAATCACAGGTGATTATCTAAAGATATCCTCGTTTACTCTTCACAGAAACGCTTTCCAGCAGTCAATTTCCCGGATCTGCCTCTGCAAACATGGCTGCAGCACATCTTAGGTAACACTTTTCCTTCTGTCAAGAGATGTGTGAGCACAGGTGAGAATTTTCATAGGCTACTTTCTTAAAGATTTATCACACAATCTCAATGCAAACATCAGACTACTTATTACAGTGTAACTGTGAGAGGGAGGAGTCAAGTGACAGAGTATGATTAAATTGCAAACATAGAATTGTGAAAAAAAGGTTTTAATTCTGAAATAAGGATTTACTGAACTTTTTCACTATGAAATAAAATTAGTTAACCTCAGAGCAGTCAGTAGTTTCCATGCAAAGGATATCTGGTCTGTGAGGGAGAAGATGCCAGTCCATGTGCCTTTATGTGACACATCTCACAGGTCACCTGTGAGGAATTTCAAACTTGCTTGGTTTAAATTTTAATGTTGCAATGAACGCTGTCAGGGAAGAAGATGGCAGAGCATACATTCATTCACACTATCCCTATTTTCAAAATTTTATTTTTAAAATTCTGTTTAATTTACCTTATTGGTCACAAACCTTATTCAAGTCTTCTGAGGTGAACCCCTGCCTTTCCCTTTGTTGCTTCTCAGATGACAGGCAAAGCAGGAACAGACAGGTGTGTCTGGAATGGGCTGTGAGATGCCTTGTATATGTTCCACTGGTTGAATCAGGATTTCTAAAATCACTTTTATCCTCTATTTTCCACTTTTATCTGAAGAGTATATCCCTCTTTTGCAGCTTGTCAAGGTGAAAATATGGAAGACCTGCCATGATTTTATGTTAACTGCAATTAATAATCTGATTAGTGAATGATGCCTTCAGGACATTATTCTTCCAACCTAAAACCTGAGTTGTGTAAAGGTGCTACTAAATACATCTAATGAGCACAAGACACCTGCATTAGCTGTGGATTAGGGGATGAGCAGGGTGCCCAAAACACAACTGAAGTGAGGTCATGATGCAGCTGTATGGCCAGTATCTCAGACGTGTGGGGATAGGAACTTTCATGAGAAAAGCACAGCTGAGCAGCACTGGAGATAACTCCTTAATCCACACTGAAGAATTCCTGGCTATGCCATTTATCAGAGATCAAACTGTAAATGTGAAACAATTATTTAGCAAACAGAAAGATCTCCATGAATTATGCTTTTTGTCATTTCTTCAATTTACAGTAAATAATGTTCAATCAGATTAAATCAGAGTGAAAAGTCGTAATACTGGGATAAAATTAAGTACTTCTGGGTAGATGAATAAATTTGTTATGGTTTGTTGTGTGTTTATTACAGACCAGTGGTTGAAATGTCAATGTTAATTTTGCCTAGATTTTATTGTTGTTGTTTTTGTTGCTATTTAACCCTTATGTTTCTAAGACTTCAACTGAAATCCTTCATCTATCAAACATAAAGATTCTTAAGGAAAAAATACAGCATATATTTATTTTCCTTTCAAAAAATCATTCAGTCTGCTCTGTAGGTAGCAGAGAATGTTCAAGCACACCTTTATGCCATGAATTTGAACACACACTGACCAATATCAGATTTAAAAGGCAATTTTCTAAATTCCAGCAAACAGACTCTTCTCTGACAATGATGAGTCACTCTAGGATTTGGAAGTAACTTAAAAAAATTAGAAAATCTTAATTCCTCTATCACCATGGAAAGCAGCAGAAATCAGGCTTTCAAGATACTTTGGGAAAATTTTGCTTTAACAGTTTCCTTTAGCTGTCCAAATTCGAGAACACGAACTCATAATAGCCATCTTCCAGGCAAAGCATTCAGAAACTGTAACATAGCATTTGGCTGACTCAAGCTTGTCTCTTTCTGTAACAGCAATTGGCTTCCCTGCTACCCCATGACTTACCATCACAGTGGTAAACACTCTCCAGAACCCTTTTGAAAGGGATGATTCATCCCTGGAGTATTTTTAGGAATTTGTTAACTTGCATTTAGCTTAGTGTGCTGGTAGCCAATAAACAGAGTGAAGACAAGCCTTGAGTAGTCACACATAAACCATTTTGAATGCTATAATTGTACAGCATTATCTTGGTCTGTAGACTGAGTCATTTGCTGGTTAAGCAGAATGGAAAAAACAGAATAAGACCGTTGCTACAACAGGGATTTTGATAAAATGCTAAAGGAATCAGTGCTAGCAACTGGATTAAATTTATCTTTCCAGGATTACACCTGCTTGTTCCAGGCACAGCTTGCAATCCATGTGGATTTTTCCAAAGTTACTGAAGTCTTATATGTGAATATCACATGAATCTAAGCGCCAGTATCACAGAAATAACAGAGTCTAATATACTGACATACCTTTTTGAGCAAGTTTGACTCCAGACAGTACCCTTTCTGTGTCTTGTATTTCAATCCATCTGAAACAAAAATGAAACACAGCAGGCACTGCCTATTGTATGTGGCTGGGGACCCAGTTTTTGCTGACACTTGGAAATATGCCCAAACTGGGGTGGGGAAAGGGCTGGAGGAGTGAGGGGGGGGACCGGGTGAGGGAGGGTGTGGAATAAGAGAGAAGGAGAGTGAGAAAGAGAGTTTATTAGTAGCTGACCACCACTTCAAACCAAGTGCAAATCAGAAACAGGTTTTGCAGTACTTAGCCTAACACGAAGGTAATAACTAAGTGAGATTTTACACCATCCTTGGGACTGTGAAACAGAAACCAGCTTTTGGCAGACAGATTAGGGGAATGCCACTTTGTGGAGAATGGAAAGTGATGAGTTACAGGAACTTGGCACACTGATCGGATCATCTTATCCTCCCACTCCAAGCAATAAGATCCAGGCATCCTACTTTACGCAAATATCAGAAACATGATCTTCACAAAAGCTCACATGTATTAGAAGCCAGTGACACAGTCTGTCATGTTCCTCTATAGAGAGCTCCCCTTCAGCGTGGGTCATGAGCTGTCTGGCTATACTACGTGTAGTGAATTAAGCCTGAAAAGTAAACATTTAGCTGCTAGGGAAATATGAACAATTCTGCTTTTTATTTTGAAGGATGCTGAACCAATAAAAGAAAAATATTTTTCAGAGATCACAGTGAAATTACTCTAGAAGACAAATAGGATTTTGATGAATCTGCTCATGCCAAAAATGTTGCAAAACCCTTCAAATCACATGCCAAGGTACCTGCTGAGTTCTTTAGCACCCGATTAATGAATAAATGAACAGGTGAGAGGACAAAGAACCTTAGAGTCTGTCTGCTTTACAACTTGCCTGAAGGCTTCCAGGATTTTCGAATTCATAGGTCAACAGATGGGCTCATGTGGATTTAGGAGCCTGGAAACTGAAAGCTTCACAATTGCTGCCCTGGCTCTTCAGCAACCATAATTCCCAGCTTCTCAGAGAATGCTGCTCTCTATCTCTTCACTTTGGACATAATGAAATATTCATTGAGCCAAAATAGTCTGTCTCTATGGTTTAGTAGTTTAGGACACCACCTGATTTAAAACAGGGATTTGAATCCAAGCTGATGGATACCTTCATACTGAAATACCAGCTGGCACAGGAAATAGGATTCAGATTACTGTCCTAATTATCAGGCTATATAGGAACTTTAATGCTCTGATCAATATTTTATTATGAAATGTAAAATGGAATAGAATAACAGAAGCAACGGAAGAAGACACCTATCTCAATGCAACACTGATTACATCTCTCTGGAGTTGGAAGGGTTTGAGTCCTTCTTTGCAAAAGGAACAGAAGCCAAGTCCCCTAATCCTGTATTGATATTTGGCAGCCACATGCTCCTAGTTACGGCTGGAACTTTATTATGAGTGTTTTAGTACAAATTTGTGAGTAGTTTTGCTTCCCATTACACCACGTTTTTAAGATCATTAGCTGTTAGGCAAAGAAACAAGATATAGTGCAAAGTTCCCAGATCTAGCAGATTTCTATCAGAAATCAGAAGGTGGTAGCAATTTCGTTACACAATGTTATGTTAAAAACAGTCTTGCAATTTAATCACAATAACTTTTACTCATATAATTTAAGCAATAAAAAAATAAAATGTTGGGTTCAATGGTAATTAACTGACACTATTCAACAGCTAATTTATTACAGATATTTTAAATTTATTTATTACATATGCATATATACGTATATGTAATAATTAAATAAATAATTGAAAATCCTTCCATTATAAACTAGCTGTAAGGATTTAAGTTTGTATTATATCTTCTTTGAAAGTAGTCTGTTCTATGCCAAATTTTCTGCAATTTCAAAATGCATTTAAGATGAAAATCTTTTTATTAGAGAAAGTCATCTGCAGATACACTCATAGCTGATGTTCCGTCAGATTCTGTAGGTCTATGTCAACTCTACAGAGGTTATATAAAATTATCATCACCAGCTACTGCTCTGTGTGTTGTGAACAAGATGACATCAAGAGAATGTTTCCCCAAAAACTTTCTGGTATTAATGGTGCCTGCTAACATAAAGAAGTAAGAGTATTAGAACAAGAATAAAAGGTTTTGCTGCTCTTCTGTTTCTTCATCTGCAGAGAAAGTGGTCTCATTAATTTCTATAAGACAAACATTTCCCATGGTACCATCCAAGAAGGTACTGATCAAAATGAGACCAGATGCCTTTCAGTAATTCTATTTGAAACACTTTCTCTGTCAAAATTATCAAAACAGAGTTGGGGCTGTCTGTTGAAGGAGCAATGAGATGAAAACGATGCTGCTACCTGATATTCCTGTTGGGATTTCTTCAGCGTAAATTCAACTTAAACACGCTTTCTAGACCATGGCACTTAGGATCAAGGGCAGCAAAATGGAAGAAAAAGAGAAGGGTGAAATGTTACAGATGCAGAAGAAATGAAACCCTGGGAATTCAGGAAGTGTTCTGTAGTATGAAATGAAAGCCTGACACCCAAAGGCTAAAACGTAACCACTGCAAAGCTGGGGACAGTAACCACACGGTTGAATTTACACAATTTCAGCAGGTTTTTTGCTCCATGCTCTTTTCTTAGGGAAAATTATTGCCTTGCTCTCTAGGAGCATTCCCAAAGAACAGGAAGTGAAATCACAACGAGGGTGTGATTGACTATAACCCATATTTCAGTGAAAGCACCTCCTAAATATCTACATTTATATCTAGCATATGCACACAGGATATGTACATACCCCTGGTAAAGGGGACCAGTGGTGATAAAGGTCCTGTGTCCTGTTCTCTGACTTCTGAATTGTGATCTTTGAAAGTGTTGTAACACCTACAGAATATTCAAGTTATAATTTCACATTAGGAAGGTGGTAAAAAAAAGATGCTGCAGTTCCCCATCACAACACGTTAACACATTCCTGATAAGGTTTGCTGTATCTGATTATCTTGCAGCTGTTCCTGGTAAGGTTTCTTGTCTAGCTGGCATAGACACCATGAGAAATTGCTTTAAATAAGATAAATGCCAGATAGTTTCCTTAGGTTAGCTCTTGTTCTACCCTCTTGATAGTTAATAGTAAGTATCATCAGATAGCAGTTCACAAAGATTGTTTAAGACTGTTTAAGATTACACAGAGACAAAACATCAGGCCAAAAACACAACACAAATTACACACCAGTTCCCCCCAGCTATCTCAGACACAATGAGAGTCAGTTTGGGCCTTATTAAAATTATCATTCTTAATCAGAAGCACATACAATGAGGTAATTCAAATTGACACCAAATGGTAAAACAATCAATGCAGCCTGTTTTCTGGAGAAGCCGGAGTTCTCAAATGTTCACTCCTTCCTGCAATGATGCCTCACCAGTCACTCTGTGGGTACAGTTTTGCCAGGCTGGCTTCATTCTTCTTGACTTTTAATCCAGTGAATGTATTATATTATGCATTTTCTTGAGTGACTGTTACTAAGACAAGAATAGATCATTATTCTAGTTACATTCTTTCTGATTTTTGTCATTTACCGTTTTGACTTTATATGTACTTGTGAACTCCATTTTATATTTTGCCCAATGTGTCTGACTTTAACAGGATCTTCAAATCACCAATAAACAGTGTTTGACACCCCCTTGTTTAACTCAAATCTCCTCAGTTCCCCTATGTGTCTGTAACATAACCAGTCTGGCCAAAGTCTTCAATTTCCACCCACAGTAATTTCCAAAATGAGATCATGATTCATTCAGTGGTGCTTTTATTCTGAACATAAACTTGTGTTTAAATAGCTTCATGACTGGCATCTAGTCTCACAAAGTCTGAAGAACAATTTACAAAGGGATTTCCTTTTAGATCCCTGTTATTTATGAGCTGCATGACATAAGAGTGTAAAGCTCTTTTAAAGACATAATGGAGCTTTTAGTGAATTTCCCCATTAATTGGTCTTAAAGAATTTCTGGTGCTAATGCATTTGCAATTATTTTGTATTGTCTTGATTTCAACAGCTCCAGTTGCTGTGTTCCCTACTGTGTTGCATCCAGGAAGGGAAATGTAGGGGAAGGGGAAATAAAAAAACAAACTGCACAGTAAAAAAAAAACAAAAAACAAACAAACACAAAAACAGAGCAAAACCCAAAGATTTTAGGAGACAAAACTGAATATCCATTTGTGTATAACTGGGGAACAAATTGAGAGTTTATTATTAGTTGCAAAACTAATTTTCTAGAAACTAAAAAAAAGTGTTTATTTTAATTAGCAAGGACTATCAACACCTATTGTGGCACCTTAGCAATTGATGGTATTTAATATAAGGCAGCCTTAATATAAGAAGCTGACTTCAAAGTGTTGTTATTATTATTAATGCCTTACAAGAAAATGTCGAAGTACTTCTTTTTTCACCTTGACTTTACAGATATACAGCAAGCATAAGCTTATACTATCAAGATACAGTTTTTGGGTTACTGTCTATAGTTTTCCAACACTGCTTAACATTTTCTTTGCTTTTTGACTGCACTAAGCTCTGAAACAATGATTTCCACAGGATTTGGTGCTAAAATTCACTCTACATTAGTACTGGGAAACGAAGATTGCATACCTAAATTAAGGATCATTATAATTATATTACTTTACATTTATTTACACTAAGGTCCACATTCCATGTTATTTTTATCAGGTATTCAGTACAGTCAGGACTTGGCTAGGTTCTTATGAACTGCTGCTACACAGTCAGCATGCATTTTTCACAGCTTTGAACAACTTCAATTTCAAAGGCTTCCCATCAGATTTCATCACTTCAGCTATTCCCCTTTCTAGATAATTTAAGCATAACTTTCTAGATAATTTATTGATAAGTTAACAGCACAGACCACTGAGGTATGCTATTGATAATTTCACTCTGGTGGCAATACTGACAATGTATCCAGGCAACCCTGGATGTATGGACAGACTGGGGAGGGAGAGGCTGGAAAGCAGCACCATGGAAAGGGACCTGGGGTTCCTGGTCCATGGCAAGTTGAACATGAGCCAGCAGTGCCCTGGAAGCCAGGAGGGCCAGGCCTGTCCTGGGGGGCATCAGGCACAGCATCACCAGCCGGGCAAGGGAGGGGATTGTCCTGCTCTGCTCTGCACTGGGGCGGCCTCACCTCCAGTGCTGGGGGCAGTTTTGGGTGAGAAAAACTAAGAAAGACATTAAACAGTGAGAGTCCAAAGGAGTACGACAAAGATGGTGAAGGGCCCTGAGGGGAAGCTGTATGAAGAGCACCTGAGGTCACTTGGTATGTACAGCCTGGAGGAGAATGAAGGGAGACATCATCGCAGTTACAGCTTCCTCATGAGGGGAAGAGGAGACACAGACACTGATCTCTTCTCTGTGGTGACCAGTGAATGGCCTAAAGTTGTGTCAGGGAAGTGGTAGGTTGGATATTAGAAAAAGGTTTTTTTACCCAGAGGGTGGTTGGGCACTGTAACAGGTTCCCCAGGGAAGTGGTCATGACACCAAGCTTGGCAGAGTTCAAGAAATATTTGGACAATTCTCTCTGGCAGATGGTGTGACTCTTGGGGATGGTCTTGTTCAGGGCCAGGAGCTGGACTCGATGATCCTTGTGGGTCCCCTCCACCTCAGCATATTCTGTGATTCTGTAATGTGCTATAACTTGTGTTTTCCATTTTCTGACCAAGTATTTATCGTACTCATGTTCCGTCTTCCTTCTGCATATGGATGTTAGCGCATAAATATGCAAAGTTCAGAAAACACTAAAAATGGTGGCTTGAGTAGACAACCCATATGGAGATGTAAGCATCTTCTTCATGACCATTTACTTTTCACTCAGAAAAACCTTCAGCAAGTTAAATTTCCAAACACATTTTGGAGATTCAAATAGATTTTATGAACCTACTCTCCATTATCCACATGACTGCTAATCACAGTAAAAAGCTGTTGTAGGTTTGTTTAGACAAAATTAACGTACAGAAAATCCAGGCTGCCCTTCCCTAATGCATCATGTTAATTTGAGTCTTTATTGCACAGTTATGGCTCACCTATTGCAGCCATGACTTCTGTTTAGGACTTCTGGGTAACTCATGGTTCTGGCAATGCATTCTGCAACGTTTTTTAATCCCACTTCAATGTGAATCAATTCCCTTTTCTCATATGAAAGGAAAGAAGATTAGGTTCAAGAACCTCATTACACTTTTTCAAAGTGAGAAAACACACAGAGATGGGTTGTCTACTCAAGGCACCATTTTTAGTCCTTTTTGGACTTCGCATATCTATGCGCTATCATCCATAATGCAGAAGGAAGAGATGCCTTGAGGTGGCAGGAATTATGAATAGGAATTATGAGCAGGAATCATGAATAAATTCAAGCTTCTTTGAAAAAAATTGGTCAGAAAATTTCAGGGGTCAAATGCTTTGCTAAGTAACTCTGGATGTTGATAAATAGGAGAATGTGGGGAATTATTTTAAACCACTTGGAACACTGTTTGGGAGGTTCTTATTCTTCTGAGCAGGGTCATATGAAGCGGTCACCTGATGCGTGTAGAGCTTGACTGACATAAATCTGCAAGAATCTCATGCAAAGCAACTGCATCAAAACAACAGGGTCATTTTACAAAATAAGCAGGATGAAAACAGCAGTATTAATTTAGGATATGAGTAGGGTTTAGGAGTCCACGTGTTTAAGCATTTACTGTAATTTGTCAGTGTAGTCCCTAGTAATAGGAGACAAGACATGAAGAATGTGAATCTGACTCTTAAGAATACACTGATGTTATCACTGGAGTTTTCATTTCTTCTACTGTACTAAATCAAATGAGTGTGAAGTGATTTAAAATCATCAATCTGTTCTCATAAATCAAAGATTTAACAGTCATGACTTTTTCAATATAAAAGGAAAGAGGAGCACCCAAGTCACCTCTCAACCTCTCAATATTCTTATTCAGTCTTAACTTTGTAATACCATATAGCTGTTCCAGAAATTATATCCTACAGCACCCTATACTGAAAATCTGGTTTTAGCCAAAAGGTTGTAGTATTGGTTCCACTTCCTATCTGTAGCCTCTTTGTTGTCCCTTTCTGTCTCCTGAAGGTAGGCAGGAGGATCCAGACAGCAGGATAATAAGGACCTGCTCAAAAGGACCTACCTCTGCATGTCGGCCTTGGCACCTCCTTTTGACTTGCTTACATTAACATCCAAGGTGGAAATAGAGCTTTAAGCTGTTGTTGGGGCTGTCTGCAAGAATAAAAATGCATAGATGTTTTGGTCTCTGTGGCTGATCAGTTCTGTCCCCAGTCAGAATTTCTGGATGATCAATAGACTCAATATTATCTTTATGCTGGTGTGAAGAGCCACTGTGGGAGACATCATAATTCTTTTCCCTTCTGGAAGGGCAGTGGGTTTGGAGAAGATCTGCAGCCAGTACAGCTTCTATATGCACAGGAGAGGTAAGGCTGAACTGCAAAATATGTCAACAGAGAGAGGGTTGTTATCGTTTCCATGGTGGTGAGTGCAGGGAGGAATGCTGAATTGTTTACTTTCTTTTTATGTGCAGCCTGCTAACATTTCTGGTGTACTCCCTTTATCAATCACCTGCTGAATTCCTGCAGTGAATCATGTATGGACAAGTTCCAGCTGATGGTTATTTTATACTCAGGTGGTGATAAGAGTGTCTTTCTGTTTGCGTCAGCTTCTGCTCCATAAACAACCTCAGTGACCCATTTCTCCAGTACTCTAGGTAATAAGTGAAGGCTTTTCCAGGATTATACTGCTAAACCGAAATTAACCTTCAAAGAGTTTTAGCTGTGGTGTTAGTGTATCAACATATTACACAAAATGGCTTGCAGTACTTACTAACTTTCCATCATGGATAAGAGAGTTTTGGAAACAATAGCTGCTTATTTTGGGGTTTAAAGTAGCCTCCAAGATTTAACTGTATTTCATCAAAATTCGGATATCTATTTTGTGAATATCTACCTCTAAACTCACCACATTGTTTACTTCTACCTCAGGGAAAATTAGGTACTTTAAAAGGAGTGTGATGCCTTGTGCTCTAGAAATGGTTTTTTGTCTCCTCTGGCTAGAACAGAAATGTGGATGATGAACCCAGATAGAGATGTCTACACCACTCATGTCAAAATTCGATAAAATGAAACTGACTGTGTCTGTCTGGCATTAAGCTACAACTTCAAAGGGTCAGGTTTTTTTTAAATCTGTGCTTTGCATAGCCTCTGATGCCTTCCTCTGGTGTAGTTTGATGGTGGTCACTGGGAAGGAGAGGAAGCATATTGCTTCCATGGACAATATGTGTGCTGCACTATAGTAGTTCCCTCATGGCTATTACAGAGCATTTCATCCACTGATGGAGTATGTTCTCCAACAAAATAATTACAAATAAATGATGACAATTTTGAATAAGAGAAATGCCCTTAAGACAATACTGGTCTTCATTCTTTACCTCAGAGCTCAGGAACTGGACTTCTCAGTTGAATAGTCTTTTTGTCACACCTTGTTTGTATTGCACAATCTTGAAATGGAAGACAAGACTGAGAGAAAAAGATTTCTTATTTTAAATTTGAGCTGATATTGTATTGTTTCACATTCAAAACCTCTAGCAAGAAAAATGGAATAGTTACTCAACTATTCTGGCCTTAGGTGCAAGAAGCAGAAGGAATTTTGAAAAAGACAATTTGAATCACATACAGATACATTATACATGCATACATTGAGATATACAAGATAAGCCCTGTCATGAGAACTATGTAGAGACTTGTTTTACATTCAAAACATCTGCATTTAAAACAGCATGGTTTGCCACCTAAAAATGCAAAACAGACTTTATTTTAGCAATGTATTTACAGATGTTTAAGATGGATGCCAACATCCAAAGTTGACTGTTATTGCTTACCTACACATCCTTTCTTAACTCAAGAAGTTTTTAGTTGTCCTGAGCAAGAACCAAAACTTAAAAAGCATGCTTACATTAGTAGCCTTCTAGAAAACTGACTGAAAGAGGTAGTAGTGGATTGGGAGCCTAAACTATTCAAATTCTCAGCAATAAAAATGAGTGATATTTGCATAAAAATACAACATTATTATCTCGAATAAATTGTGGAGTGGACAGAACCTGTTCAAATTATAATGCATAAAAGGCAATAAAATATTATCAAGTTATTTTTTCAGAAGTATTAACATGAAACCATTTTATTTTTCAGAATTTAAGCAGTCTTTAAATTAAAAAAAAAAGCTAAGGGAAATTTATGGGAGTACTTACATTAATTGAGACACATATATCTCTGTTGATGTCAATATTAATCTTTGTCAATAGATAGAGACACCAGGATTCATGCAACCCCCTTTTTTTGTTGAGTATACAGCTCTGTAGCTGGTGATGTAGTCAATAACATTGCATGTTGCAAATCTGGAACTTGGTGATCAAGCACTATTTTTGTCCACAACCTCCATTAAGTGTCAAGTGAATATTAATGCATTATATTTAAAAATAATGAAAAAAAAAAAGGCAATTTCACTGTTGGGTTAATAGAAATCATGCATTTGTAAATACACGTATGTATTTGGCATTTGTATAGGGACCAGTTCATTCATAGTTTTGATGTAGTAATTCTATGAAGAGGTTTCATGGTAGCGATTAAATTTTATGACTCATTGTAGGTACACAATCAATAGGAACAATATATATTTGATTTTGCAATTTTTTACACGTCATTTTTGGCTGTAAAAACTGAAGCCAGCTTCATAAAGAAACTATAGCCCTGTAATTGGAACAATGTGTGTAACAGTACCAGTGGCAGGAGGAACAAATGCCTTTTGGACTAAATCAGAGTAACTCAGCTGAGTAAGACGTTGTGGGCTGAAAAGCTGTGTATAAGGAGTTATATATTCCCTCCTTGTATGGAACAATTTTTCCAAGTTTAACAATGTACTACAAAGCATAATTCTTAATCTCAAGAGAAGACTGAATAAGAAGGGAAAAAAAAGGAAAGCTAACAAAACCCCCCAAAGTAACACGAACTGCTTAACTTTCCTCCACTTATTTTCTAAAGAACTGGGGTGAGATAATGGCTTATATGGTTACTGGCACACACATGCAGCAAAGTAGCTATAACATAGCACAGAAGAAAGTAAAAGACAGGAGGTAGTTGGGGTAATACACTCCATGAATAGTTTCAGAGGTCAATTTAAACTGAAATATATAGATATATGTATATAATTACACACACACACGCACACACTTGAGGATTTTATTACTTGATCTTTTTTGGTGGCTTTGTATCCTCAGCAGGAGAAAAGAGACTTCCTGGAGAACAGCACTGTGACTGTAGTCCCTCTTGTTAACAGCACATGCAGTGAGGGCTGTTTGGCCTTTTAAGTGAAAAGCACGTGCTGCTATGCACCCTTCCTTCTTTGTTACCAGAATAGCTGTGTCCTGGATTAAGCCCAAGAATATCTACAGAAGAAACAGAATTAAACCCTCTCCTCACACCTATAGCTCTATAAAACATTTCACTTTCCCTGGTGTTGTTCCCCAATTCTGTTCCTCAATCACCCTCACAGCATAACTATAAGCCATGTCATTCAGGAACTACGACAGATGTGCCACAAAACAATACTGAGAGTGGTGAGACATGGGCAGAGGTTGTGCCAAGAAACGGTGGATGTCTGGTTCCTGGAAGCTGAAAAGGTTGAACAGGGCTTTGAAAAACCTGATCTTGTGGAAGGTGTCCTTGCCCATGGCAGGGGGTTGGAGTTAGATGATCTTTAATGTCCCTTCCAACCAAAGCCATTCTATGATTCTGTGATTTACAACGTTTTAGGTTTTGTCACTACGTTCTGTGTTCTTCTGTTATTTGGGAAGAGGGAGTTTATATAGTCAGTTACTTTTAGATAATTGTCCTTTTTTCTTCTCTAGTTTTGCTTTCTGTCTCTGCCTTTCCATGATTCTTTAAGGCTACTGCATGTGAAATACGCATCTTGTTTAGTTTACAAGAATTTACCTAAAAAGAAAAGACATTGATATTATCTCTAACATACTTATTACAAAGAAAGTTTCAGTTCTTGTAGTTCACTTTCAAGCTGTGTGAACATTGACTATTGGCTGCTTAACCACAATTTCATTTATTTCCTGGGATATCTGACTGGAAAATTGTTTAATATAGTTTCTAACAGTTTTAAATTTAACTGCAGTGAAATTTCCTACCCTGAAATTCACGGGTACTAGAGGAAAATACAACATGTAACACTGCTGCACTCCATCATTTGCATTTGCTGGTTACAGTATTCATGCAGAACTTTTAGTTGCCTTGAATAGAATAAACCTAACTTATTTAGTATGACTAGAAGGGGAGCTGTTAGAATGAGACAAGAGCAGTACAAGCATGTAAAATTCTATTTATCTATGACAGAGCCCAAGGGGCTCTGAGCTGCCTAATAGGAATCCATTCTCTGCCAGTCTTCACTATGAAGAGCTAGAGACCCCTGAAGAAATGTTTTTCAATGGTAATTGGACTGCCATGGCTTAGTAGTGTATCATTAATTATATAATTGCATTTGATTAAAAATCCCTACAATAGCAGTTTGTACTTGATCTGGTCTTTTTGATGAAACTAAAAAGAAAATAATAGAAATAACTTACTGTGCATTAGTAATTGTTAAATTACATTAAGGATTAGTACTGCAACTTGCAGTTACCAGTCTCTTATTCTGATGCAATGCTAGAAAATATTATAGTTTCCAACAATCCTAAGCTTTGCGTTTTGACTTCAGCCCTTTCTGCTAATGGTAGCCCCTAAATTGTACAAAGAAGGTCTTGTTGGTTCTAATAGAGTTACTTTCAGTCGAATTTCCAAATTTTCTCTGAATGATTACAAGTATTTACAGGAGAATGAGAAAAAGATTAAAAAAAAAAAAAGATGGAGTCAGCTTGCTCCTGACTGATCTGAAATTTTTCCCCATAGTTTTTGCTGTCCCATATAGAGATTGAGAGCAAAGGCAGCTTTCTGAGTATCTGTGTTCAAGAAGTGTTTGGACTCAGGCACATGGTGTGATTCTTGGGGTGTCCTGTGCAGGGCCAGGAGTTGGACTTGATGACCCTCGTGGGTCTCTTCCAGCTCAGCATATTCTATGATTCTATGATATCCACAGCACTTCAGTGCACTTTGCCTGCATATAAAATGCTCTGAGTAAGGTTCTGTCAGTGATGAATCTCAAAGTCCTTGGGCAGGGGAATGAGCTGTAGCAGTCTGAGGTCAGCTTTTAGCTGCCATGTCACCAGGGCAACAATGCCTTTAAAGGCTTCAGGTCTGATTGAAGAGTCATGGATGCTGGCATGTGATAACACCCTGTAAACATGTCTTTGATCTCTGACTCTGCTGTTCAATGACAGCACAGTTCAAGGAGCCAGGGATGTTTCCAGCATGGACAAAGCACAACCAGACACAGATTCACTTCTAGCTCATTTCTGTGCACTGACACACAGGTTTGGAAGCTGTACCATGGATTGGGACAGGCCTAGGGTCCTGTCTCACTGCCACAATTATTTCTTCAGCAGGCAATCTTCAGGTGAAGGGGAGTAGGATGAGAGCGAAGGAAGGAGATTCTTTCGGTCTTTAAGTGCTGCTTTAGCAAGATGCAAGAGCCAAAGAAAAGCCAATGACCTTACTCCATTAATGGGTACGACTATTCTGGTTATGGGGGGCTGTGTTCCCAACAAGCAGGAGGGCCATACCGGGCTTGAAAGAACTCCTCCCTGACGGAAGCAGACTTTGACTGCTTTGTTACTACTAAAAATAGAGATAAAGCACCTTCTCTAGCTCTAGAGGGCATGTGACAGAGCTCACATGTGAAAAGTTAACCCAAATTTCATGGTGATCTGTGGTGACCATACTCAGACTGCTGCAAGGGAATGGCCCTCTAGCCCCAAGGGGTTTAGCGCAAGTACTGGCTTGGCCCTTGCTCATGGTTTGGGACAGCAGATGAAACACACAAGGAACCATTCTGATTGAATGGTTATGTAGATGATTGTGTCATCAAGACTCCCATCACATGTAATTAATAATATAGATATGTCCTTGAAAATCTTGGCTTCTGTTCATGTAAGTGTAGAGGTGGGAGTCAAGCCATGAGTAGAAGTCAATTACTACTAACAATGCTGTTATTAGGAAAATGTGTTTGAGATCATCCCTGCGCATGGAAAGATTCAGGGAAGCACTCTGCCTTGAGAAAATGTAATGTCTTTTAGTGGTCATAAGCTAATTGCATGGTTTTTTTTGAATAATGTTCATTAGCAGTAATGTATTAGAGACATAATGGTCAAAAAAAAGATTGATATGGCCCACGCACATCAGTAAAAGCAATCAACTTTCATAGCATTTCACCCCAAGGTTGTATTTTGAAGCATATACATGGAAAGATAAATACATCAGGGAGAGTTGATTCTCTGTGAGGTTACTGGTTTTCTCCCAGGGTGACTGATTTTAATAAAGTTAACATTTCAAGAAAACCCTCCAAAATGTTCTTTCTGTGTTTGCAGTCCATCAGCCTCCATTCATTTGGTCAGAACCAAATACAAAGAAGAAAATCGGTGTTGATGTTGAATTCCATTTCATGCCTTATGTTAGAGATTTGTAAAACTGTCCCTTGCTGACTTGGAGATAAGTGGAATAGCAATGAATTCAGCTTCAGGCAAGCTGCTTTTCAAGCAGACCTGTCAGGAGACAGAAAAAGAGTTCATAGTAATTCATTCTTGTGCCGTGTCTCTAGTGATTAGTGAAGGTATAGGGCAGATCTGAAACACAAATACCCGAAAAAAAATACATACCCTAAAAAATCCACAAAAATCAAACGCCTGCAAAACCCTCCAAAAACCCAAACCCAAAACATGCATCACATTTAACATTTGTAGAGGAGCAGAAACTTTGGGGTGTGCACAGGAATCTGAATTCAGGGATTAGTTTACAGGAAAACAAGAGTCCTTGTCTATAAAGTGCTTTTATGAGGAACACAATCCAGAGTACGCAGAGAACTGGATTTAATTCACTGTATTTTTACAAAATGCCTACTCAAGAAAACAATCTCTGGGGCATCAAGTGTAAATGAACTGTGAACATAGAGATCGCCAGTTGGAAAATAATGTCAATATGAACAACTAGAAATATGCAGAATCAGCTTGCAGCAGTGTACTACAACTAAGCAATTCAGCCACCAAATAATTTTTCCCCTGAGAGCAAAAAGCTTTTAATCAGTATCCAAACTGAATTTAGATCTTTCAATGGAGCAAGGACTTCCACCTAATTGAAGCAGTAGGACCAGTGTCATGGATGAAATCACAGGCATAGTTATAACAGCACAGCCTTTTTCTGCTTCAGAGAAATGCAGTGGAGTTTTCTTTCCATTTTTGGAAGAAATACTAAAGATTCATCAGAGTACAGTGTCTAACAAAAAGGGAGAGGATAAAGTTAACTTTTCGTATTCTGGATTTATGACAGTATTATCGATTTTGACTTATTATTACGAGTGTCTGTGAAATGCTAATAAATAACAATATGTGAAAAACACCAAATTACCTCAATGAATGCAGTTCACTTCACAAAGAAAGATACTTTCTCTCTAATAATTCCTGTGAGATGAATCACCTACAAAGCTACAGTACTTGGGGCAATTTTTGATGTGGATCTTATCTAACAGTAGGGGAAAAAAAAGAATCCAAAGAGTTTTAAGGCACAATTTGCTAGCTCTGCTTGCTTTTAGTAAAAGAGCAAACAGCGGAGTAGGAAAAAATGTGCCCTTCTGTCCAATGAATCATCTCCCCTTGCCACAGTTTACTAATACTAGCTTGCCTTTTTAAATTGAACTGATATTTAAAGCTCTTTCTGTTAGCAGCACATTAAGAACCCTCTGTTTGCAATTCAGTGCTGGCTACAGCTGAATGACCTGAGCATATGCAGGAGCAAGGTGCTGCTGGCCAGAGGAAAAGCCCTTTGGTAAAATAGTAATGATACACCATGGAGCATCCTGGCTGAGTCTCAAAGTAACTCTGCTCCTGGCTATTGTGATGCTTTTTCCTCTAGAATGTAGGTAGCAGATAACATGAAGAGGCAAATCTCTGACAAAGAAAAAAAAATTAAAGATTCAAGCTATAGTCAAGAGAAGCTGAAGTGAACAGAAGCATGTGTGATACACAAAAAACTGGCTACTAACAGAAGCAAGTTTTTGCTGTCTCTGATATGGAGGTAGAATCGATGAGGAGCTGGGAAAGGTGGCAGTGTGGGACTGGTCATGGAGTGACGATTTCCAGGAGAGCAACATGGATCTGATCTGGCCTGAGTTTTTCTTGGCTTTAATACAGGACTGTAATAGGTGCAAGTAATTGATCTCTTTACACTTTGTTGAACCCATCTCTTCATGCCACTTTCTGTCCAGCTGCAAACACTGGGAAGAAGAATGTCTATGGAAAATGCCTGCCAGTCTTGTCTGCCAAGGTAAAAAAGAGATGTTTGCTCTGCATTTTGAGCCCGATGCCCCAAATTCAGCAATCCAGTGCAGTAAGGTGGAGCCTAAAGGCTCTAGGCAGGACTGTAAATGGTAGATGTGCTAATGACAGGAAGAAGAAAGAGAAAATATTACAGTAATGTTTAGAATATGGAAAGATGGGAAGAAAATGGCCCAGTAGAGTGCCAACACCCAAGAGAGAAAACAAATACAACCAGTGCATTAGAACAATTATAAGAACTCTGATGTCAGTCTTTATTTATGTCATCAAATTTGTTCTGTTGGTGGTATATACGGCTGCATTCCAAATAAGGAAGCGCTCTCAAATTGCATTGAATTTCAGAATTTATAAAGCATAAAATTAAAAATAGCAAAGAGATATTTAGGGGGAAACTTATATTTTCACAAGCACAAAAAATCCCATAAGAAATAATTTACTTCCAATTCATATTAATTTTACTTCTAATACGCAAGAGCAACATCAGACTCAATATTTTGCTGGAAAAGTACTTTTGCTCTTATTTCTTCTCATTTTACGTTAAAGAATTAAGGCAACTAGAGTAAAAACGACAAAAAAATGACAACACAGCAGTGAAGCAACCTGTGGCTACCCTGTAGTAAAGAACAGGTGTTGGCTGACCAATCAACGGGAGGGGAGCAACAAAGGATGTGGAATCCACAGTGGTTTCCTGGGAAAAAAATACATTATTTAAACAAAATCATCTTATGCAGTTAAAAAAATGTCCTGGACTTCTCTAGTGTTTCACTAAAACTAAGCAGGTAGAGATTGGAGGTTACCTCAAGGGCAGAAAGAGGAATGGTATCACAATAACCTGTACATGAGGCTTCCTGTTGAAAAATCCTTTCATGATGAGAGCAAATGTACTGAAGAAGATTATAATAATTTTACAAAAGCTAAATACCTACAGATATTTGTTCTGCACAAATTAGATACATTTGGGGAAGACAGTTTTTCTAATTTGCTTATTTTGAAATATTTGTTACAATTCCCTGTCAGGATATGAAACCATACATATTTCCCCAAAGGGTCATAATGTTAGACATATTGAAAAATATCAAGACCTAATTAAACTTTGAATGATAGATTCATAAGAAAGAGTCTGTCTTAGGCCAATTTTAATGCTTGAAGTGGTATTTCATGTTGTTATTGATAGATTTCTGCTGGATTTTTTTAAATCTCCCTAAGTAATATGTTTCTGATTTCTTATTATACCTAATATTTTTACTTGTTCTTTCAAAAAGTGGCTTCTAAAAACATTCAACAAATTTCTTGCATGCTACTGGAAACTGTGATAACATATTATAGTAATTTTTGTACAAAATACATGCAAATTTATTTTTTTTAATAATTGTTCTCAATAGAATTTAAGGAAGCACAAGGTAAGTATAAGAAAAATCTCAAACTAATGACCAAACAAATGAAACTTATTTGACAGTCGTTCTATCAGGGCAAAAGAAGGAATGGAAAATTTTAAAAGAGGTATTCACTTACATATTTTTCCTGTGTCTGGAAAAAAGGAGGGATAGACATCCTGAAAGTCTCCTAGTAATGAAAAAAGAAGAGGGACAATAAAGTTAGCAAACATCTTTACAAATCTCCAAATCATGATGATGAGTTACACCAAATTTTTTCGAATGCCAGTCAAAGCATAGGAGATGATGGAACTATGATTATTGAGGAATTTGGAGAACTAGGAAAACTGACTAAGCAATATGCTCTGGAGTTCTTCGGTGATTTTTTTTGCCCTCTTTTTATTTCGAACATAAGGAAAGACTACAGGGAGAGAAGTCACAGGGAGAGAAGTCACAGGGTCTTGCCCTCACTCAGGAAATCACAGCATCACAGAGTCATTGGGGTGACAGGGACTCCAGGAGGTGCTCAGAACTGGGTCAAGGAAAGTTCAGATGGGGTTGCTTAGGGATTGATACAGATGGGTCTTGAAAAGCTCCACAAATGTAGATCACCAAACCCAAAGATCATTATATCCAAGGATAATATTAAGAGTGAATATCACACTCTGCTTGCTGACAGGAAGCAGAGCTAGAGGGATATTTTGGATTACTCATAGCGACATTCTTATATCCTTCTAAATTGATAAAAAAAATAATTGAGAACTTGGTGAAAATGTTACAGCAGAATGCAATATTGATCATAGTGGTAACTTACCAAAAACATTATAGAAACATGCATAAAGGAGAGTAGGAGAGCAACACTTGAACTCTTAAGTTACTTAAAACACCCAAAGGAAGTGTTTATTAAAGTTTAAATTTAACGACTTTAAATTTAAAGTCTCTATTATAAGAGAAAACCAGGACAGTTTACTTAGGAAATGTAAAAGTAGAAAAGAACAAAATACCAACTAGATCAAATCTCAAGAGGGTTTTAATTATGCAAGAACAACAAGAAATTGTTCTAGAATGGTTATCATCTGAGAGAGGAAGAAAGAGACAATTTTCTGAAGGAAGTAAAGATACCTAGAGATGATATCAGCAAGCCTGAAAGGTTTTCAACAATGTCTTTCAGTATTCACAAAAATACAATACGTGTGCATTTCTGCTATCTCTCAAAAAGGGTGATAGAAAGTGTTTGTGTAATTTCTGAAGTTTTTTGTAGTAATTATATACATTCTTTCAGTAGCTTAACTTCTCATTTTTTTACAGCAGTTGTTATGTCACGAAGAGGAAGAAAATAAGTTTGGAGGGTTTTTCTCATGCATTTTCTGGGGAATCCATAGATCTTTTGGAATAGATATGTGTTTTTATCACTCTGCTAACCAGATAAGCTTCTTAATGTCCTACAAGGTAGCAAAAAACCTCTCTATAGCTAAAAGTCTTTCAGAGAGTAACTAACATCCCGTTTATGAATTCCACTTAATGTCACTCCTCACTACTGCTGTTAAAGGTCCAGTACAGGGTGCAGATGAGATCAGGGACTATCTTCTTCCCAGAACTGTAAATGGACCTTAAAATCTCTTTTCTAAAGACATCAGAAGGGGTGATGTATTTGATGTAATCTGATTTTCAGCAGATATAACTGTTGATTTCTTTCCCTTAAATGCTACCTATTAAAAAAAAAACAAGCATATTTTTTTTAGTAGCAATCCCCTTTTTAAAGCTGACTCACAGAAATACTGCAGTCAATTCATATGTTGGGTTATTTTCTACTCACACACCTAAGCAAATTGCTTCCTTATCTCATAGGGTGTAATGTTCTAGTCTGTAGTCTTTCTTACATTGTTAAATATATTGTTAACAAAGAAACCAGATTGAGTTTTGTACAAAAGAATAACGCTGGAGTAAATGCAATGCAATCTATTATTACATTTGTGGGATACTGCAGTAATTAACTAATGCTTCAAGTGTGGTATTTCTAATTGTAATTAATGTTATTTTTCTGAATAATTGATTTTACCAGTAATAAAAAAAAACAGAGAATAAAATTTATTCTCATGTACAGATCATTATATGAAAGGGAATATTTTAATTATTTCCTAAAATACATGTTTACATGTGCTAAATCATTGTCTTATTTGATTTTTCCTTTTAAAGATAAACCACTGTAAAACAAACCCCGAAAGCCAACAACTTAATTTAATGTAGAAAAGCATTACTCTCCTCTGCAAGGGAAAGACAGCAGCAGCTAAATTTAATTCTGATATATCCAGTACTTACCCTTTTGACCATTAGTTCCAAATCCATTTCTCTGTATGAATTAGAAGGTGAAGGAAGGGGTAGAAAAAGAGGGTGGGAAAGGGAGATGAATGAAAAAGTGAATATGACATGCTGTTTTTTCACTTAAAAGAAATTTCAGACTGAAAAATGGAAAAAATCCCAAAATTATCTGATGTCTGGAATTAAGTCTTCAATAAAAAAAAAAAGTTTTTCTTAATGCTACTAGACACAGCCCTGCTGCTTTTATCATGGTTTTGGTTACAGGGGCAGATTCTCTGGCATGAGAGCTCAGTGAAGAAAGTTCTGCCAGAGCTGACTGGCCAGGCCAAACTACGACTTGAGACACCTCAGGAAGACACAGAGATGATATCTGTGACTTTGTGTTCCATCCTTGCAGAACACTGGGGAGGACAAAGAGGAGTGGCTGGGACAAGGCGTGCCGTGCCCAGCCCTGCTGCCTGTGGAATGTTGGATCCAAGGAAAAGCTTTTAGGAGGAGCTCTGCTCCTTCCCAAAAAAGTGATAAACAGTGTACACTGATCCAAAAACTTCATCTCCTTTTAGCTTAAAACACCGACCAAAACATCTCAAACCCCACACATCTAATTTTCCTAACAGGTGTGGTTCAAGTGCATAACATATATGTGAAGCTGTAAATGCAGAAGGATTCCACATTTTAAGATGGAAAATAGAAAAGTTTAAATAAGAAAAAAAATTCTTAGGAGTGTTCATTGTCCTGTGCATGTATGGTGGTGATATTAGATAATGAATTGTAAACCACCAAAGTTTATATCTAAAAGGAGGCGCACATGGAATAACCCCAAAGTAATGTTGCACTAAAAAGAACAGTAATTTATTTCCCAGCTTTTAAATACTATATATTCCACCTCTTGGTTTTGCAATCACGCCAGTTTTGTTTGTACTTTCTTTGCATTTAATTTTCTTGGTGTTTTTAAGTGAATTGGAAGCATGAAAAGTGAAATAGATGTAACAGATTTTATAGAAGAAACGTGCCAGTTATTTTTGTGAATGACATGTATCCTTTGTATATTACAGTGGAAGATGATTCCCAGTCCTGTCCTGTGGAAATATAAGGGTAAATCCAAAGTATAACCAAATGTGTAATAGAATTAAACCTTGGAGATTTTTGTTAAATTAAGACAAAATGTGCTATGTAGAAATAAAACAAGCACACTCCATTTTCAGTTCTTAACAAAAGTATACCAAAGATTGTATTAGTCAAGTTCCTTGTTTCATTAAATCTCTGTGTCTAAGAAAAAAAAAAGTGGTCTTTGTTCATGCATAGGGTTTGAAATACTTGTAACTTACATAAACACTGAACTGATTTTCTTTTCATAATACAAGACTGTTTTACTTCTCAGTTGAGATTTATAGGCCAAAAAATAAGTGCGATCCCTAAAATTATAGTTTTCAGTAAGTCCAACCATTTTATCACTGAAGTCTACAACCACCATAAATATCTTAGAAGATTTAAAGAAAATTAAATAATACCATATAGATATTATCCCTGGTATTTTATATTCAAAACTGATTAAGTAACATAGAAAACCTGATACTGAAGAGAAAAATGGAAGTAAAACCATAGGAATGGCAACTAGAGCTCTGTGAAGCCTCCCAAATTTCAAGATAAATGGTAAAAAAGGGAGGAGGTTGCAAATTTTCCATATTTTGGGTGACCTTCCAATCCCGCACAATAAGAATTTCTTGCAATATTTGAATTTTCAAATAATTTTTGAATAATTAACTCAGATAATGAGGCTTGAATTATATATTTTTATTACCATAAGTTTTGCACAGTCATATTATTGGCAAGTGATAAAGTAAATAAAAGCTATGTACAGGTTTTTCAACATATGGGAGTACACTTTTTTGGCCTTTCTGCTTTGTTTCAGTAGCATTTGTAGGAAGCTATTTTAGGAATTTACTGAATTTATAGCAACTGTGCTACTTTGCCTTGTGTTTTAATGCATTATAGACATTATCCATGCTGGTTGCAGATAGTGAGTTAATGAAAGTAGATAGATCAGCAGAGTAAAGAAATTTTATAAAAAAAAGGGTTTTTGCCAACTGAGTAATTATTCAGTACTCAAAATCTTACTTGAAATTGATAGGATACTGTACTTCACTTTTCCTAATGCTAACATATCTGATACTTCTTTCATTAAAAATTTGATGAATTAATACATGGGTTTAGATTTTTAAAAACGGTAACAGGTGTAATACGTACACTCTTTAATACATAAAAGATGTGTATTTCTCCCCAGAAACATTCATATTCAACATCTTATTAATTGTCAGAACAACCCATTATAACACAAAAATTTTAGTTTTTCTGAGTCAAGTGAAGAAAGAATTGTATCAATACTAAGCCACATTGCTCAAGATAATCTGTGAATTCCTTTGAGACGATCTGATTTGTTTTGGTCTAAACGGATGTACTGAAAACACCAGAATCTAATGCGACACAGGTTGGAAGCTGAATACAAGACATCTCTTATCACCTGAATTTTTATAGTAGAAATTCCTGTTTTTAATGAATAGATCAGCTAAAGCTGTTAGAAAGTTTGTGGTATAATGAATAATCATGGCAAGAATAAATCAGGGACATTTTCAGTGTTGATAATGAGCTGCTCAATATCTGTACATGGTTGTACAGTTTATTAGGAGTCTTTAAAAAATCTTAGTCTCTTACTATGTCTTGTTAATGCAGCATAGTATAATGTACCTAAACTAATATGAGAGCCTAGAAGAATTTTGCAAATTCTTTGACATCTAACAATATAAATATAATTTCAACCTCTGAAAAATTGAAAAAACCCTCACCCTAAAACCAAAAATCCGAATCAGTTCTTACACAATCACCCATACTTTTCTCATAAATCTGTTTCCTAGGTAACAAGTAGATCATGATAGAACTAACTTACGATGTAGAAGGGAACAACAACCTGCAGCATCTCCGTGTTAACATTTCTGACAAAGGTTTCTGCACCAAGGGTAGTGCATTGCAACATGCACACATCACTGACACTTAAAAATTACTGTCTTAAGCCTTAATAGGTTTTTTTGTTGTCTTTATTAATTTTGGCTTAGATTATTTTTTCCCTGAAACTTTTTTTTTCCTAATTGTTATGCAGCATGAAAAACACATATTGAAGTTGTTTCCTATTATACTGAGTGCCACATAGTTTCAAATTTAGGGACTGTGCCTTACTTGTTGATGGAAATCCTAGAGCCACAATAGAAAGGAAAAGTGGAGAAATGGTTTCACGAATGGAAAATAGAGTCATCATGGGACTCACCTCACTTACTTTTGACCCTATAAAAAAATCATATGCCTGGGAATTACTTTCTTGTGAGATTAAAAATAAACAAACAAGTGAATAAATGGAAACTGGGGTGATCTCCATGAGATGCTTTACTATAGAGGAGTGAAAAGCAGCAAACCAGTACTGGATGCATACAATTAGAAATACATCTTTGAAGAAGCCTAGGTACTAAATTCTCCTAAAGAGCTACCAGTTCTGTAAACCAAAACATAAATTCATTATAATTCACTATTGAAAGAAAGGTTTTTGGAAAGCTGGAAGATGGTTAATTCTCACAGATTGCTTGACACCTTCATGACTAAGCTCCTCATCTTTAAGTTCAGTATTCTTACCTCAGTGAATCATCTATAATTTATAAAACAATAAAAACCAACAAAACAACAAAACCCCATCAACAACAATAACAAAACAAAAAACCCCCAAACCACCACAACAACAACAAAAATCCAGCAAAAAGTCCCCCTGTACTGCAGTGGGCATTCATTGCAATAACAGGAAGTGAAAACTATTGTTGCTGGTCAATAGTTCTCTGATTGCAGGGCTAGGAAATAGGGCCACCTGACTGTGCAACATAAATGCTGGGTAAATCTGGCTCGATTTGAGACTAAGGCAATTTGGAGCAATTCTACTCTCAGTTGTTTGCGTTCAACTTCTACTGATTCCATTACAAAGGACACCATAAAGCTGGATGAATAAAGTAGTTGCAATCTAGTAGAAATGCATGTTTATAGTCACATATATTAAGAAGCAGCAGGAAAAAGTATTATTTGTTCTTCTGAGGATTTGTCAGTAATAGTTTTATCAAGATTTAGTGATGATAGTCCATCCTTATACATACTGAGCACACAGACTGTGAACTAGAAGATCACTTAATTCAATTTTAAAGTGCTCAGCCAAAAATGAGAGCTGAATACAGGTGATCAGCATTGACAAGTTGGCCTAACTGCACTTGTCAAAGCTGGGGCAGATACATATTTTGCAGAACGAGAGAAGTGGTAAGAAACACCTGTGATACAATCCCAGTAAGAAAGATTTTGGCTTTGTTTTTAAAACCCATGCACAGTCAAAAGAGTAGTTTCTGCTCTCTAGCTTTTGGTAGGAAAAAAGGACAAAATCATGGTGCTTTTGTAATTGGATGATGTCTTCTCTCCCATGGTATGACATTATCTTTTACAAAGTTATGGTGAGAGCTGTGTGGCAATATTTGTGTTCAGAGCAAAGCTGCCAGATTTTTGGCTTTCATCCAGTTCTACTTAGGAACAAGTAATTCTGGCAAGTTGCCAGACATATTTTTGTGTTCATCCTCAGTCACTGAAAGCAGTTCTTGAAATCTCTGTTTTTCCTAAGGTCTTTTGTCCTGTTAAAGGTGACTGCCATAAGTTTGGGATGAATCATGCAATGCACAACCATTTTAGAAATAAAATGCAGATAGAAATGGAGACCCCAAAGCTTGTGAGTGGCAGCTACACATGCATGTCTCCCCAGCTTTTCTATTTGAACTGATGTTTTAACAAAAATCCAAAGGTCACTTTTCTGTATTTTATTTTACCAGCGATTGGCCGTATTACAACATTTACCAATTTATTTGCTTTGAATAACCTGGCCCAAAAGTCCTGCCCAAAGTGCAGAGGAAGAGATGTCTTTGATTACAGCCAGGTGAGCCTGCAGCTCATCCCGTGGGATCAGCTTCTTGCCATGCCCACACTGTACATGAGTCCTTTCAGGCACAGTGAGCAAGACTGGCAAGAATCCATCCTGTCTTTTTCTGTGCCCAAATAGGGTGGGGACAAGGTGGGAAAAAGAAGTCTTTTCCTGATTCTATCTTGTATTGACCACTGGGTAACTGACCAGTGAGCAGAAAGTACCTTCAGCTGGGGGCTGATGGTTTCTCCTTTTCACTGTACTCTGACAAAAAACCTTTTGAGAACTGTTTTCAGGATACTTGTAGAGTACCTACTGTAGAGACAGGATCTTTTTTTTTTGTTTTCCTTTTTTGTTTAATCAATTGACTGCCTCCTTCATGCTCTATAGGTGTAAGAGATGTTGGTCCCTGCCTAAAAGAACACACTTCAGGTTCAGGTCACACAGTGAAAAACCCCTGAACTTACAGTACCTGATAGGGAGAGTAGTGAAGAGCTTAACAGATTAAAGCACTCCATTACAAATTTTTAAGGACTTTCTATCTGCATTTTCAAGAAGATTATAATGAATAGACCATGCCTGAATAATTAAATGCAATCTATTTTCATAAATTATATCTGTCATATGCTAGACCCAGTAATTAAATAATTGGAGCTGGAAACCTAGAGCTTTATTGCACCCAAAAAAGTAAATGCAGCATTCAATAATAAAAGTGAAGTGAATTTCAAGAACTGTCGTTCAGACTCAAAGATTTCAGCTTAACAAAGTGAGATGATTATGTAAAAATGTAACTCTGGACTGCTAAGATTTCTTCCACACTTGTCTGCTATTTGACATGTGTTGCCACTCACAATATTCTCTGGCAGATGCTACTGTTTCTGCTTTCACTATTGTTAAAATGACCAAAGCTCACAAAAAATTGCAGTCAGAATTAACAACAAAAGCCTCATATATTCTTTTTGTGTTTATTTCAGCCAATAGATACAGGTACATATAACAATAGTCTATATATATTTTAAACTTTAGGTGAGAAGGTAATTATTTAGGGTTCTAAAATGTTTAGCAAGGAATATTATAAAAAACTTATGAAAGAATCTGTGAGATGGAGGTCAGATTAACAGCTTTGTGATAAAACCTTATGGAATCCTTCTTTCTTCCTAAGAAATGTACTATATTAACATGAGTGGAAGGATTATGTGTGGACACTAGAACTAGTTTTATTTTTAAATTATGTTAACATAATAGCTGATTCTAATACTTTTTCATCTCTAGCTTTTCTTTCTATGTTACCTGTATACCACGGATCAAATACCATTTTATGGAAACACATATGTAGAGAAGAACAAAACATTAAAAAGAACACAGATGTTTAGTTTGAAAGAACAGCCCTTTACTCATATTTTTTATGTGTATTTTGAACATCACATTTAATTCCTGGGCTAAGATACAGACAATGAACAAATTGCACTTTCATTGTCATGACTAAGTATTACTAGAAACTTGTCCTGACCTGACCTGGATGAAAACCTCAAGAATGATTTTGCTGATATTGCACTAGAAAATAACCTATTTTAAAATAATGAAAAAATACTCGTAGCTTTTTGAAATTGTCAGAAAATTGGAATTTTAAAAATTATTTTTTTGAAAAATTTTTAATTAAAAATGTTTTTATTTGTTGAATTTGTCTAAATGTATTCCCTACAAAAATTTGACTCTAATTCAGTTCCAAACTTCTGTTCCTTTTGGGGCTGAACTAGACTTCAGATTGACAAAGTGGTCCAGACAGTTTCCACAACCTGAAACTGTCTAAGTGCAGTGGCATTGGTCAATATAAATCAGAAAGATGCTTAGAAGATTTTGCCATTTTTCAAGTCTTTTCTCTAGCTTTGTTTCCTGCATTCTAGCAGAAAATGTAATTGATTGATAGTATTCCTTTCTGATTACCAAGCTGAAAATGTGCCCTTAAGAATTTTACAATTTTCATGCTTTCCTTCTCCCCAGTCAGGTGCATGCTTTGCCAAGACAAAAAGAAATGGGTCAGTTACCCCCCCATTACTTTTCAAATAATTTTCAACATCATATGTATTGAAAAGATAGAAAAAATGTGCTATATATCAAATTAGTCAGTAGATGCCAAATGATGCCCCCTTGTCCCCAGCCCATATGCTACTTGCTGTGCAGATTGTGACTGAATAAAGAACAGAGTCCCATTGTAAATAGGCAAAGCTGCATGTTTAGTTCTGTTGAATGATCACATCCTTTGTGCTCCTTCTGATTTTTCATATATACCGTCTCCCTTCCTCTCTGTTAAATGATGAATTTCCCAAAGAAAAACTTGTGAGGTTGTGTGGCCAAGTCACTCTTTACTATGGGCTGTTGCGGCAGTAGAAGTTTGAGGGGAGAGGGACTTCTTTCATCCCACTCATAGTTATGTACTGAAATTTGTCAGGGAATTAGCCAATTATTTCACATGTTCTCACTTTCCTCTTCATTTGAAGATTTTCTTGATGCCAAGTTTAACAGTTTTGTCCTTAGCTGATGTGTGTGCAGTGCACATTTTCTGTTCAGGTATTAAAATTTTAAGAGCTCATTAGAGACTTTTTCTTTACACAGTGAATTTATATCTTGCCATTCACTTATGTGAAGCACATGTGACCACTGATGATCCTGTGGTAGAATAATTATCCCATATTTAAGAACTTATATAACCTTGCATTCAGCAATTCAAGGTAAGGCTATTTTTACAGAATTCAGTATTTTGCTAGAGTTAGCACATTATGCAAAGTTATTCTAGTTAAAGAAGCGATAGAGCACCGCAGGCCAGCTAAAACATACTAGAGAGGAAAAAAAATGTTAAATGGGATCAGTGAAATGGTCTATCCACTCTTGTATTCTATTACAGCAGATATTCAGATCTAGTCTTAGAAAACCTGAAAAGAAACTTCACCCTTTGTTCCTCTCCCAAGAAAGCTTAGCTGGCTGCTTAATGAATTCATTAATATTATTTTCCATTGGCATGTCATAGGAGTAATTTTTAAGCAGTTTTCACCACCAAAATTGGCAGAAATTTCTCCTTGCAAACTGATAACATGACCTGATTAAATTACAGAGATATACTAGAGTTTTTAGCAGGACTTCCACATAACTGTATTGACAAAATGTCCACAGCATACTGAAATAATTGCATTTGAAATTGCAAGAAAAAAAACTTTAGTAGCAATCCTGTTTAATATGTTTCAGAGTACAATTCATGGAAAATCCGAACATGTAAGACATGACTGATCACTGCCTGGAGAAAATCATTCTGTCATAAGAGAAAAAAATGGCATTAGTATGCAAAACCTTTTGGCATGTTCATAGAGAATCAAGGACAGGACTCTGGATCATCAGCATACTGTGAAATCTCCCACGCAGAATGTTTCATGTGCAGTCTTTATTCTGCCTATTCCAACTAATGCATTTTCAAGGACTAAAATGATCTCTCAGTGTACTTAATTTTCATCTATTTGATAGCAAAACCCAAGAGAAAAGCTTAGCTTTTCCCATGAGGATGCGATCTTAGAATCTTCTCTGTATTTACCATACATGTTCATCCTGTTATTCTGCCTAATATAGAAGACAAATATATCTTTACAGAGGAAATTTTTTAATGTGATGACTTAAGAGAAGGAATATGGCTCGATAAATACAGAAAATAGTTTGAAAAAGTGACAGAAATAGGAGCTTGGCACTGTACAGAAGCACAGTAAGTAAAATGGCATCATAAAAATATTTAAATTAATAGAAATCTTCAGTACTGGTTTTCAGTACGCCCATCACAAGGAAAGGCTCCTTGTAAGCACATTCTTGTGAAATACAGAATGAGGATTTAAACAGCTCCTCAGAATCACCAAGTGTGAAAATGGCAAGTAAAAAGCAGCATCAGGAAACATTTTCCTTCCCCACAGCTGCTCCAGTGTTTTCTGTGTCCCAAGGACTGCATCTGCAGGCAGCTGGAAAAGCATCCTCCCATGCCCAGCTCCAAGGCTTTCTGCACAAATTCCTTACACAGCCTCCCCTGGCACTGAGTACCTCCTCGAGCATGGCTCACACCTCCAGTGGTTTTCTTTCTTTTCAGTCCCAAGCAATCCAAGATGGTTTGGGTCTGGTCCATGCTCTGGAGTCATGGCACAGAATTTCCCTTCTCCCTCAGGTTACACCCATGGGGAGGCAGCCTACAGTGGCGTAAATGTTGTGGTGAATTTGTCACATAATGAAAGCACTAATGAAGCTTGTGGCCTTATATTCCCCTTCCTCTAGGTCAAATATGCACCTGTTTAAAATCAAACATTAGAAAGGGAAAATAGGAAGGTGGAAGGATATGGGAATTGAAGAATATAGCAAAAATGTCAACAATTGCATGAAGGCTGGGTCATTTTTAAACTACCTGATGTCTCAGTTCTTTTTCAGTTTCATCTGTTTCAGTGTTTACCAATAGTTCAAACAAACACAGCTCCGGTCTCATTAAAAAGGGAGGTCATCTGAACTTCATTCCATGCTGCCTCTAAAATAAGGAGGTGAAATGGAAAGCATGAGAAGTCAGTTTCTATTCAGATGAAAACCAAAGTCCATTTACTTTATGAAGCTGAAAGAAACACTTGACTTCAGGTATTCTTTCCCTTACAGTCATGAGTGACCAAATTAAATTTTACTGATTTATCCCTTCAAGATATTGTCATACATAATAAATGCCTACATAAAGTAACTGCAATAAGAAAAAAATCTTTAACTGCTGTTCTCTATGGCTGCAAATGCACAGAATATGAAAGCAAATAGTTTTTATTAGAGTTTCAACTTTGAAAGTCCAGTGATGCTGTGAACTTGGTGATATAAATTAAGTCAGTGAATAAATAAAATATAAAGTCAGTGAAGTTGAAAAGTCAATTTTTCTTCTTGTATAAAGCAGCAGAGTTCTACAAAAAATTATCCAAGCTCTGTCAAATTACACTATTCATATAGCAAGGTAACTCAGCAGAACTGTGTGTGGCATCATTTTTCCCAGTCTACTTGCAATTCATATTTTAAACCAGAGACATGTGAGTGTCTATACATGCAGCTAGTTGCTGAATTTTTTGTGAGCTCATTTTATTGATCTTTTCACTTAAACATGAAATGAAGTAGTTAAGATTTCTGCTTGCTAATATTATCTTAAAAATGAGCAGAAATCACAATCAATGCCTTTTAACTTCCTTGTTCCTGTCAGTAAGGGGTTATTGGAAAAAAAAAAAAAATGTATACCCTGGTTTTTGAGCAAGTCAGTTCAGTTTTTTGATGCCGGCATTCTGAGAGGCTACATGGCCTGATGAGGATCTTTGGGCCTCAATTCCCACATCTGTCAAGCACTATTCTACCCAAATGTGTGAGCTTCTTACACTCAAAATGGTGTTGTATTCAGATACTTCACTGATGGAAGGCATATGCATACCCTCTTTGTATTTTTTAATTCATGATTTTCCTACCTTAAAGAATGATATTATTTTATCTTTTATTTATGCTATTAAACTGATGTGAAACGTAATCTCACTGATCTCAGTGTATCTACTAATGCAATCTGTCAAGCTTTAGAGATTACACGGCAGGGGCTGTTTTCACAATTGCACTGGATCAATAGCACAAGATTTTTTAAGCACACTTGCCTTCTTCCCACCTGAAGCAAACGGTTTGATTATCTCTTCACAGAGATTATGACACAAGGTGCTGACTATGGTTTTAATTTTATTTGATTGATGGATTTAGATTTCAGCTGCACACTATCTAGCTATGCTTATCCACCCACAGTTCAGTTGCCACATTGATATGCCTTTTTTTTTGTGTCTGTGTGTCTCATCTGAAGAGTTGAGATGATATAGTGGAATAATAACTCTCCAGTTTAATATTCTGTTGAGCATCCCCAACTGCAGTTCAGCAAATGCAAAGCTGAGAAGTTTGCTCATTACGTTTCTGAAAGCTGTTATCTTATTGGCCTTGGAATATGCTAAAGGATAATAGAAGCCTCAGAAACCAAATGAAAGGCATTAAAAGTAAAAGCCCAGAAGCTCAGTTATTGAGCTGAAAGAAGTTACTTACATATGAAAGAAGCAAGAAAAATAAGCCATTTGCCCCAGGCCGCCTGATTTGTGAGGGCCTCATTACATTACAACAGATGTAGTCTGGAGCTGCTGGTGTTTTTTTTTCTTTTACCATAAGTTTGGAAAAATCATTCTGAGATTGTACATATTATGTCTCATAGTCAGGCGCCCTACGAATGAAATCAACTTTCTTTCAGGAAAAAAATAAAAAGAAAGGAAAAAAGGAGACAAAAAACCTTGTATAATGTCACAATATGTCACAATGTGGTAAGATATTATTTATTTATGTTTTTATTGGACAGTACAATCAACATAGTTGCAAATGCTTTCACCCTGCAAAGTAAGATTCTTTTCTCACCAACATGGATAGAGGGGAAAGCAGTCCAGACAGGCCCTGGACATTTGTGATATTCACCAGTTTGGCTCCCGTTATAATTCACCTTGCTGGGCTTTGGATGGTAGGATATAGGCAGCTGGATTGAAGGTTCCCAGTCCCACAGTTTTGGCAGACCAATGACATCCTGTCATCCAGCCTTACATTAATTACCAAGTATAACCAAGCAATCATTTCAATTTCCACACTTGATAGTATCCAAAGCAGCTTAAATCCACAATAAAGGGTTTTTTTTGGGGCAGCTTTTTTATATCCAAAAACCAGCAAGAAAGGGCCATCAGTTTGCTGAAATGCCAGCGTCCCCCATCCATCCCCACATTCCCATAGTGCTCATATGTGGTGGTGTGGACATGTGTTAAAGACTTAGTTTTGTCCTGTTTGCCACCATAAAGTAACACACAACTCTTATACCAAATATATTGAATTTCTGCATTTTACACTTCTTTTTTCTTTAATTAATCATCACAGAAGGTCGAAAAGTATCTTAATTCTCTATTACATGCACACAAAGTATTGCTATTTTCTCCCTGTTCATTTGAGATCTAATAGCCTGTCTGCCCAAGCTGTGAAATGAAACCCTAGGTCTCCAATTAAGAGACAATCACATAAATCTTGAGATAGAGAAGCAGCACAAACACTTGTTCAGAGTTTCAGTGTTACATTATGCCTTTAATTGTGATGACCTTTCCCCATGCACTGCTTTAGTATTGAAGCCATGGACTGGAATGAATGCTTTTTATCTTTAGATTAGGTTGGTGTAAGGCTGCCATTTGACTTGCTCTTTATGACAAATACCAAATGCCAAATTCTGATTTCATGTACAGTGGTGTAAATTTAAGGTCTCTCTATAGATTTCCATGTGGTATTAAACCACTGATTAGTTCTGTATGAATCACCGGGCTCCTCTTTAAAACATGTATGCAGTGTGAATAACAGAAAGAAGAGGAAGTTTTAATAAAATACAAGCTTTATATAGGCAATAGTCCTTTCTTACTTAATTACCTGTTAACCAGAAAAAAAAAGTAATTAAAGGCTATTATTGAAAAAATACAATGTAATTTCAAAGTTATGGAAGATAGATACTTTAACAGGATCACGTTGATGAAATAAACGTGGATCACCTGATGAGTTAAATAAACATGGATGAAGTAAACATTGAAATAAACACTGGATGAAACAAGCGTGACTATGTAATAAACGTGGACCATTGACACTGGAGAGGAAAGGAGGCCAAGAAAGCTAATTTGTATTCAAAGATCTCCTCCACCAAGCTCAAGAGCCATCCATCCCAATGAGCAGGAAACCAGAATATCAGGAGGCCTGTGTGGATGAACATGGAGCTCCAGCAAAACTGAAACATGAAGAGAAAGTATATAGAAATGCAGAGTTCTGAGTTCCCCAGGGTCAGAGAGATATGGAGCTACTGCAGAGAGGCCAGCAAAGAGTCACTAAGATGATTAAGGGGCTAGAGTCTCTCTCATATGAGGAAAGACTGAGGGAGGGGATTGCTCAGTGTGAAAAGAAGGCTCAGAAGAAAACCCACCAATATATATAAATATCTGAAGGGACGCAGTAAAGACAGAGTCAAGTTCTGGACAAATTGCCTCAAGCACAAGAGTCAATGAGCACAAATTGAAAAACAGGAGGTTACATCTGAACATAATGGAACACTTCCATAATGTGAGGGTGACAAAGCAGTGGCACGAGTTGTCCAAGGAAGCTGTGAAGTGTTCATTCTTGGAAATATTCCAAAGTCTCTGGGCATCATCCTGGACAACCCACTCCAAGTGCCTCTGGTTGAGCAGGTGGGTTGGATCAGATGACCTCGAGAATCAACCTCAACCATCCCATGATTCTATATTATCAATAGAGAATCTAACCCATTAAATGTAAAAAGTTCAGCAAAAAATTCCATTATCAAATGTGAATATCAAGACATTTATCCAATATAATGAATTAAAACCATTGAGAAAGTTGTTCGGTTAAGACCTTGGCCAATCTCAGCCTATATCAAACTTCGAACATCATATTTCTCCTTGAAAACTTGTGTGACACCTGAGGGGTTTGGGATTTTGTTTGTTTGTTTGCTTGCTTTTTTCTGTCAGCACAATATCTGAACTGAAGAACTCTCACTAAGTCAAGCTTAAACTAGGGAGCCAAAACTACAGGATTAAGAGGTACAGCCTATGTACACGTTGTGCAGAGCTTAACTCATAACACGTTAATCAGCGTTATCACTGCAGCAAATGGAACGTGGAATTCTGCTCCTAGTCTTAAGGCTTTTATGTTGCTTTTTTGTAAGATTTTCTTGGGTTAAAATTTGAGGTATTGCAAACATTTTAGAGCTAGTGTAAAAAGAATTCTTGGTATTTCAAAACAGAACAGCTTTTCTCCACACAGTACCATACAGACTGTCATGTGACATGATGGAAGACCACAGTAATGGGCTGTAGCAATCTTGCAAATGAAAAGCTTTTCAAGGGGAAAAAAATGTGATTCTGAGAATGTGAGATGCAAAGTGTAAAGCTAAATAAATGTACCTTGTGACGGAGAGTAGCAAATCTGTGCCCAAAAGGCTACAGCACAAAGAATAAAAAAAACCAAAATAAATAATAATAATTTTAAAAAATAATTTAATTGAACAGCTGAAGGAGGATAAATCTTCAGTAGGCATTAGCCTAAATGCATCTTGTAAGGAACAGGATATTTGATAGTTAAAGTATAATGTTCAGTAACTTTCTTGGCACAAAAAAAAAAAAAAAAAGCAATAGGAACTTCTTATAATATTGAATTGGCAGAAAAAAGATATGTTCAAGGAAATTAAAGCATGACTTGATCTGAGAGTTTTTGAATGAAGTAATGTAAAACTCAAAAATTACAAAGTTCATGTGAATTCTACACATTCAGAAAGGAAAAAAAAAAGTTCTAAAAGAGAGAGATCAGAAATAGCTTTTTTATTTAACATTCATTGATGCTTATGTCTAATATCATTAGGACAGATCAGAGATCCCTGCCAGTGTCTCAAACACTGAACATTTTCATGGAGTGACATTTCCTTTGAAGTATCTTCTCTCTTCCAACAGATATGTGTTTAGGGGATCCCAGAATGAAAGTTCAATCTCAACCATTGTTTTTCTCATACTTATATAATTATCTAATTCCTCCTTGAACACATATTTACTTCTTGTCTTTGCAATATTTCGTTTCAATAAGGTCAGAAACTTACCCTTGAAGCCAAATATCACGGTTTATCTTACATCCCCTTAGCCTCATGTGTAGCTTGGTCACATCCTTACTACAGGACACAACTTGTACCTTGTGAACTAGTGGTCCCCCACGACACTAAGACAACTGCTGTTGTGTTGGTTTGGTTCAAAATGTGTGAGGTACACTCTGGACTGTGCAATGCTAAACAAGCTCAATACTGTGGTGCTCTACCACACAAAACAGAGGGTATTCACTCCTTCCCCCGGGTGGGATATGACAAGAAGGGTAGGCAAAATGTTCCAAAACAACTTCCCCCGCAGGGATCGGGTACAGGGTGGGACACAGCCCGTGTAAAAGGTAATTCCCGGAACAGCGTGTGAGAATTGTCTGTATGGAACCTGGGACAACCCAAAACTGGAGAAGACCACCAAATAATGCAAACAGCTTCATGTCTGTAACTGAGTTCACAATCTTATTCTAGTTTAATAGGCTGAGCCTATGCATTCTGTTATTGATGGCTGTATTTTAGCTTTAAAAAGTAAGAAATATAGAGCATTTATCATCTCTGCAACCTTCAAAAAACCTTCAAAACTGGACTTTCCCACTCAGTATTTTCTAAGCCAAAAAGCTTTAACTATTTAATATTTTGTCTAGTAATCTTATGCTTTTTTTCCACCTTTATAATTTTTTTTCCTAAGGCTTTTTTTTTTTTTTTTTT
>VWZT01005940.1:807566-909154 GCA_013397055.1 Pachycephala philippinensis | reverse complement strand
TTTTTTTTTTTTTTTTGAGATAGGGTGACCTCGTGGAAATTGGGTTTAAAAGGTTTTTCTTGTATGAGATGACACTGCTTGCTGCAAGCTTTGACTTTTGAAAAGACCAAGGATTTGTGGCCTAGAGCCAATAAAGCATTTAAATATATTGTTAAGCATCTCATTATTCTTTTCAGATAATCTAGGCATAATTCTAATGAAGATAATCATATATATGTAAAAGTAAACAAATACTTCAAGTTTTTCCTGGTTCATCAAGCCCTCAACAGCAACAGTACTGGAAGGAATAAGGAAAAAGATGTCTTCTAAGTATTTTATTTTTTAATGTCAGTTTTATACATATATAAAATGTTTCTTTTTTACTTTTTAATCCCCATTTGTATATCTTTTTGGTTTTTGACATTTCCTTGCCATATTCATTGTTTTCTCTTCTGTCAGGTCAATGATCCAATAAGAGTTAAAATGGAAGAATTGCCACCTGACTACAATGCAAGGTGATATGACTTGTAATTCTATAAGTGTCTGAAAGTTACTTAATATAAGGGTATTGAATATTCTTTAATTCAATGAAGGATTTTTTTACTTTGCTTTATAAATAAGCTGTATGACTAGAACCAAACCAATTTCTGATTCAGAATTTTCATACCACAGACAAAAGCAGCTATCTCACAAAAGTCATTGACTACAACAGCAGCATTCATCACCCCCAAATAAGACCACCTTGTACATCTGAGCTAACACATGTTAGCAGATCCACGGATCTGTTTATCTGCAGTCACCTCTGCAATTCCACTGCAGCACTATGCCCATCTTCCAGCTCTGCTGATAGAGCTGTTCCAACTGCAGTTACACCTTCTGAGGTCAGAGCACAGACTGGTCCCAAGGGAGACACTGAAGAAGAGGAAAACTACCTGCAGTCACATAAAGCACATGGATTTTTCTACTGTATCTGTTAGCTATAAGCTGTCTGGAAAGTAGTCTGAGGCAATCTTGAACCTTTGTTATAGGGTCATAGAAGAGTTTAGCAGTTAGCTTACTTTGTTTGGTCTGAGAATAGTAACACTATTAGGACTGAGGGAAGAATTAAAAGGGAGCCTGGACCTGGACTTATTAACAACTAGATAGGGGCATGAAGAAGACCTAGGGAGGCAGGGGGACTTTAGTTAGACAATATGAAGGAAGCTGGAAACAGTAGACATAATCTGTGGTGATACTAACCTGTGGTGATACTAGAGTATTCAATGCATTTTTAATATTTAGGAAAAAGCAGATATTATACTTATTTTAAATTTCCTTTAAAGAGAGCATATAGTCTTTCAATATCATGTGGACAGATAGGAAGAGGATAGGATGGGTAATCTCAGAAAAATTTAGCTAAAAACTCCCTGGATACAAATGTTATAAGTTTCACTTAAAAACACAATGGAAAAAAAAAAAAAAAAACCAAAGAAATGCAAGCTATTATTTGTTGTAGAATACCGGATATCTCTTTCTGTGTCCCTACAAAGTTATCAAGCATGCATGCAACTGTCAAACTAGCTTCACCTGGATAGAATAGATATCACTACAGTTCTCTGTCTAAATTAAGCCCAGCCAAAAATAAAATGCAACAGTTCCAACATAGGCCTTCCCGAACTGGAAGATATGATCAAAAAGAATGAGCCTTTATGTTTTTATCCAGCTCTAAAATGTAATTTTTAAAAAGTGTTATATTAAGGGCTGTCATGTACCACCACGGCTGGATACCCAGTGATGACATAAGCAGCTTTCATACTGGAGAGAAATATGTCACATTGCTCATTGCATGATCAGCACAGGGACTGGGAAGAGGAGTATTAACTTCCATATATGCTTGTCCTAAAGTTTATTTTCTCGTATGCTTGGGAAACTGTCTGCATTTATAGCAGTGCATAGTGGTATTGACTGCCCTTAACTGAGACAGCATCAATAAGGCGTGAGAAGGAAATAAGGCATGTTCATGAGAAAGAAAGTTTTCATCACTGTTCCCAGAAAGTTATGGAATTTTGATCTTCCTGAACAAAGCCCACCCAACATATTACAGGCTAGTCTAGTCAGGAATAGACATAGAAGAGAAGATTTGATAGCTGATGAAAAAGACATTTGTACTTTCAAATCCAAGCTGCACAAGAAAGCACAAGCTCACAGCAAAGTTCCTGTGGAAGACTTTACTTAGTACTTAAAAAATCCCATTCAGTTAAATACAGGGATATCATACCTTTTAACAGAAAGATTAAAAAGTTTCTGTTACTTTTATATTCCTTTACAGAAATCTCAGCATTTCTGCATGACCAGCCTTTTTTTCCTATCCTTGTTCCACGTCTGTAGCCTTAATCTTCTTGGAGTAACTGCTCACTTGCTAAATATATCCATCACTGAACGATAATTGTAATATATGACAAATAGACCTTGAGAAGAATTCATTATAGACACCAATCTGACATCACAGGATGGTGATGTGTTACCACTATCTCTTCTCCTCAAACAGGTTGTGAAATCAGACTGTAAGATAATTGTATGTCTTATCTAAAATTCTCGCACCTAAATTGATACTTTATAGATGACTACTGAACTGTTCCTCCAAGCCACAAATCTAAATTAACCTCAAGTACGTTTAGCGGCTCTGCATAAGAAGTTAATATAAACAGAGAAGTTTAAAATCTCTTTAGCTGTGAATTTTTTATCTTAATTATTTTTTCTTATCAAAGTAAGCATAAAGTTCAGAAACAATACACCACAGACTCAGAAGGTGTGTCATCCTGACACCTCTGTTTCTCTCATTGCCACTTTGCATGAGAGAAATCAGGAGTGTATTTTTCCAGGTCCCACAGTTCACAGGGTTATTATAACCCCCTCATTAAAACATTCTCTGTCACAGCTATCATGGGGAAACCGGAGTTCATTTGTGCTGACTTTCAGTGACAGAAAATTCTCATCTTTCTGGGCCTAGCTGTGCTAACTTCAAACTGGGGAAATTTTATGGGAATACCAAATTCTGCCAACACTGCAAAAATATTTTTAAAGGAATGATTAGATATTACTTAAAAAATTTTTGCTCTTTTGCTTTCTATTTTTTTTTCTTTTTTTTAAATTTAAGATCTGGTTCCTGTCTAAGTTAGAACTTTAAATGGAGATGTTTTTAGTTAAAATAGAAAATAATTCATATGTAGGAAACTATATAACAGTTGAAGTAATTTTTATGGGAATTCCATGCTATAGGAATGCCAGTTATGGGAATGGATATTTCTCCATATCAACAGTGTCTTTTCTTTTTAAAATATCATTTGACCACAGCAAGGAGACTTGTTCATCTAAAATGTTTCTTTACAGTCCAACTTAATGTGCATCTGATATAAGAATCAGTTGTGTTAGAATGAAATGGATTAATTTTTTTCTGAAAAATGCATGGGGTCTAATATAAATTCAATAAGAGTTTATTGCAAGGAACTTCTGCTGTCCCTGTATGAAGGTTTTTGCTTCTGTCATCATCTCTTTAGAGGACTCAGAAATATGTTGTTAAAATCACATAAAAATGTATCTTATTTCAAAGGTTTAAAACTTTTTATCACATCATGTACTGACATTTTGAGCAGTGAGAAATTTTGGCTGTGCGGATGTTACCATTTTCAAAGTACAATGTACTTGTAATCAATGCTACTCTTAGCCCAAATGTTGAAAGGTAAAAATCAATTGACACTTTTGTGTAAGGTTAAGCCTTTGTTTTAGCCCTCCACAAGTACTGTTTTATTCAGTTTAGTTTATGGTTCTGAAAGAAAACCTACACCACAGAGCCCCACACCATGGACATGTTTAGAAAGCATGACTGTTGTGACCCAGGCTTATACACTGACCCCCAAAGTGTCCCTTACATTTCCCATTCCTCCCCCTGTGCAATTAAATCACTGCTGACGGCAAAAGTAGTGCAGAGAACTTGGAAATATTGCATTCACTGCTCCTCAAAGGCCTTTAAGGCACCTTCTTATTTCTCTGCAAGCACTTCTATATTGCTACTCAAAGCAAGTTTGTGGAGAACAATTTAAAAGAAGCTCTTATTCCCACTCCTTCTGATGGGAGATGACTGAAGAGGGATCAGCACCCTTGGTTGTGCTGAATATCAGTATAGGAGAAGGAACCTGTCACCTATGGGCCTTGAAGTTCAATGTTATTTTAATCCTTACTCTGGTTTTGAGGTAAAGTCACTGTCTGTTCTTTTGCCTTGAGCATAGAAACTAACAATGCTGAGGGAGGACTTTAGCAGTGCATTCCAAAATGAACCCTGTCCAGGAGCTGTTCAACAGATGTTATTTTCCTTGTAGTCTTTTCTCCGAAGCCTTGTTAACACAAGAGATTGAATCTGTACCTCAGGGACTCAAACTTTATTATGGAGCTGCAGGTAAAGTTCTTACTTTGATCAAATAAAAAAATGACAAAAAAGTGCCCTAACTTATAGCTCTAAAAAGTAACATCAGAGAGGAAAGCAGGCTGAAATTTTGGCTCATCTTAATCAGGTTATACCCATATGTGCTTGAGAGAGAGATCCTACTCCCAGTTTACTGCAGATGTATTGCTGCTAACAGATGCATATCACATTGTTCAAGAAAATGTAAAAGCAAAAGAAGAAACAAAAGTAGATATTAAATGAGTCTTTCTCAGAATATCACAACTGTAAGAGCTGTCTATCTTTACCCCCAAGCCTCAAATAAAGATGAGTTCCATCAGTTGAAGTGTAAGATTCAAGCATGCTTAACTGTAGAGTTACAAGGAAGTCTAAAATATTTGGTTTACAACTGCAGGAAAGATTTTTTTTGCTAAGTGTTGTTCTTTATTACCTCTGAGTTATACTGTTCTCAATAGAAGCCCAGCTGATTCAGGTTAAATACTGATAAGGGAGTCAAAAATCCATCTATACCTTTAAAAACAATAAAAATTTGTATCTGAATTTGTGGTGTTTCCATTAGTAGTTTTCACTGCATGCGCTTTACTTTGAACACTTGCTTTACTTTGAACCCAAGCATGGACTGAACAATAATTTTGGTCTCAGGGCTAAACAAAACACAGAAAGCAGGAATCAGATGGTACCATTTGTCAGGATCTGACAAAAAGAGTAGCTATTCTGTCTTTAAAAAATCCTAATGAAGAATCTAAAATTTCTTAAGGCAGAAACCAGATTTAAAATACTATCATTTTTATGACCCAAGGAAAGAGAAAAATACATGAATTCATGATCTGGAGAACAATGTGCAAATGGCAACATTTGTATACTATGCAAAAAGATCTCTTGTGTTCTATGTAATGTAAATCATTACAAACGTGACCACCATGGAGAGATACTGGCTTTTTGCAGATACTCAGCACATGCACATTTCTGAGATTACAGAATGAACCCTTCACATCTGCTTTCCACACCACCATCAATAAAATATTCTTGGAAATATTTCTTCTAAGAGGGATCAAAAGCAGAGGATAATGCATGCAACAATAAAGAAAGCTCACTGAGCAAGATACCAGCCATTGCTAAAACGGAAAATGTGGATTTTTTTTATCCAAAAAGCAGTACGCTATCTGTTCTGTCAAAACTGGACACTATGTTTTCTAACTGCTTTCCAGCCAGGAAATGGGAATCCATAGTGGCAATTGTCTTCTGCAGTGGGACTATATACGTTATGTGAAGATTTAAGATATATCTTTCCATGTTAAAAGATATGGATATGCCACAAAGGTGCTTCCTAAATCATCCAAGTTCAACCCTATCAGTAACAACAAAGTTGAAATTCCCCATTAAAGTGTACCCAGTTTTCAATATTGGTAAAGGTAATATCAGGCTGATTAATATTCATATAGCTTCTCTTATTAGCTGCTTAGTGATTTACATAGAATACGGAATGGAAAATTATTTTGCCATTTGACATAACTCAGACTATGTCAAACATAACGTGTTCTCTCTAGCCGGCTTCCAGACACAAGGATTTCTGCAGGATCTCTTTGTGAATAGTCCTAAACACCTGACTAGACCACAAAGTTAATCAAGATCCACAAAACTTGCCACCAGTTCCATCCTTGGTGGCCACTCAGTTGTTCTAATTTGGTACCAGTTGCCACTTGGTTGTTTTTGCAGCAGTACACATCTTCTGAGTCTTGAAAAATAATTTCTCCAGATCCTGGCTGCACCCGAGCTGTCTTGAATTCCTAAAGAGTAATTTACACTAGAGGACAAGAGGGACATTTCCTTTATAACACAGAATCAAAGTCATTTCCCAGCTGAAAAGCAAAATCTTGTTTTACTGATTCACTCTTGAATGTAGCGAGGAAACAGCTGAATAAGTTCCTTCTGCAGACACACACATTCAACCCATCTCACACGCATACTGGTGGTGTTCCCTGTCAGAACAAGCACATTCTTATCACTTAGCATCTGTTTCCTTTTTTCTTGGACTTGTTTACCAGCATTTTCATTGAGAAGCTTCCTTACAGAGGATAATTTTTTTTACTATGTCATTCACTCATGATGGAGTTACACCTCCCAGCTGCAGCTATTTTAATAATACTAAGAGTTAGGTACATAATTTTTTCTGTGTGACTCAGATCCTATCAGAGAGCTAAAATGCAGTACAAAACTTAATCAAAGCTGTTCATAGTGACAGTCAATTTAAACAATACTTTTTTTTAAAATTATGTTGCTTCATATTCATTGGCAACAAAAGGACAATGATAGAATCTTTTTTATTTGAGCCAAAATATAAAGAGAATATCCTAATAAACAATAATCCACATCAATATTATTTGTTCTAACTGGTTAAAATTTAAGAGTTTATTAAAGTAAAAAAAAAATTGAAATGAAAAAGCTCACAGTGGGTTTGTAAAGGTTGGAATGAAATTGCTATTTCTAGGAGTTTCCATGGAAACTACAGTACTAAGCAAACCTATGTACAAAAAGAAGAGAATTTTTGTTGTTGTTGCTAAGTGTTCTTGAGAAAATCCACATGAGCATCATTATAATATGTAGCCAAACCAACAGGCATGCTGCTTGAATAATGTATAGCATACAACTGTAGTGTTTACTTTCTGAATACTTTAGAAATGAAAGTTCAGGCATCTGTGTGACCTTAAGATTTGGAGCTGCACAATTTTTAGATTCAGCATTGCATTGTTTAAAGTGAATCAACATGGTTAACAAACAACATTACTTAGAGCAAACCCAACAGGTTGCCAAATTTTTACATTCAATGCATACTTGATAATCGTAGTAAAGGTTCTTAATTGGTTTTGATATTATCAGTTTGCTCTCAGTGTTATTGAAAGTACCCTTCTAAGGCTTTGCTTATATTTGAATACAGGAGTTAACACCTTCTATGGACAGTTTTATTACCTGAGAAGAGACAAAAGTCCTTTCATAGTAAAGGTGAAAAGTAGGGCAGGCTTTGAAATGAAACCAGAAAGTTTTTGAATAAAGAAATATATGCTGAAATTGCAAATCCTTTATGGTCACAAACCAGTTTTGAGCCTTTTTCTATTTCTGCATCACCAAATCAGCCTACATCGTTTCTGAAAATTCAGATAATTCCACAATCAAAACCTAAATGTGAGTGCCTAACATTGACATGGAGTACGTGAAACTATAAGAGGATTTATGTGAACAAGATATACAAAACAAAACAAAACAAAAAGAGAGAAAACAGAACATCTGTTTATGCTAATTTAAGAATACAATACCTAGATTTCTGGGAAAAGAAAATATTACAAATTTTACATTTATTTCTCTTATGAAACAAGAAACTGAAATTCATGTCCATCTATTGTCCACCATTTTAAGCAGTAAGTGCTATTTAGAAACGACTTCATTTCTTTGGAATAATGACAGAAATGTCTGTGAGTATGAAATAGCACCACAATGTGTTGTGATTATTGATACGATATTTCAAACATATTGATTACAAGAATTTTTTTTTCCTAAAGCAGTTATATACTGTAGTGAAGCTTTAAATATTTAATTAAAAGTCATGTATTAATAAAAAATGATTCAATAAGTCACCAAATGCAAAATTCTGCAATGATGTCTCTATAAATTATTTAGCAACTCCAAGAGTGTTGGCTTTAATAAATTAAATTCAAGGACATCTGGTCAACATACTTACAAAAACTAAAAATGCAATTTTCTTTATCAGTGCAGCAGCCTGGGCTCTTATATTTCACCATGAGCAACTTCAAATTTGCTTGATAACTTCTTTCTCAGACATTGTCTTTTTCTAGGAGACTAAATTAATTGTATGAAGAGGGAATTATGCAAGACAACAAACAATTTAAATGTATAGGCTAATGTCTATTCTTTTAAATATTAAATTACTGTCTACTTAGCCAAAAGCAATAACCACCAACATTATTTCTATTTTTCTGAAGTTATCTAGACATCTCCTTTTCTTTTTTTTTGCTGCCAACAGTCTCACTTAAAGAGTGCTTAACTCCACAAGACCTTGGGACTTATACTTCTGAGTCTTGCCAAGAGATTCCATTTTCCATATAGCAGACATTAGACTTTTGATACACAAATTTCTTTTAAATTAATTTCTATGATTTGTCTACTTTATTTTCAAAATGTCCATAAACATACTCAGCATAGTAGCCTAAGTGGCTACATGTATTAGTTATTTCTATTTTGCTAGTGACTTGTTAAGCCGATGAATAATTGTTTGCACATATTTAATAAAAGGGGAATTGGTTTGTTTTAAAAATCCACGGACTGAGTAGCCATAACAAGCTGTTAAATGGAGATTTTGAATCTTCCTCTTCAGTCAATGAGTTAATTGCCTCTAACTCTCCAAATGGAGAGCTCTGGCAATCTGTATACTTTAAAAACCTATTTTCTCAAGTATTGTTCATAAGTAGTAAGCAGGGAGAACAGTTATTTAAGGTTATTCTTCTAAAGACGAAGACATTTTTCAGCAACAATATTACATCTGAGAGTGAAGAACTTCCTGTTGTATTTGGTATTCAAAAGCCCCTTCACAGTTTAACCACTGCCCTTCAATTGAATTAGCTCAATGGTACTGATTCAATAGCCTTTGTATCCCAATTTTTCTGCTACATACCTGGATTTTTGGGCTTTTTAGTTATTATCATTACTACTACTACTATTACGTTGATAAAAAAGCTTCATAGTAGAGTTTTTGTTTGTACATCATCTGAAAGAAGGGATGAAATATCCTAAAGATTTAACAAAATCTACCACTGTGTATAGACACTGATAAGCATGGAGGTCCTGGTCACCTAAGAAAACATTAAATATAATAAGAGTTTCAGAACAATTCAGGAACTGGTAGATGTTCAGCTGCCATGGATATATCTCCTTGCTTTATTGCTATTTTTTTAATTCTCAAGAATTAACAATAAACTTAAATCAGAACTGTGCACCTGGGAGTGAAGCAATCACTTCCTGAGCAGCAAACGATCTTATCAGAAAGGTTTATTTTCAAAATAGCATATGGAAAAAAAATCCAACAGGTGACAGAGTTCACTCAAATCTGAAACCCTTTAAGGCTGAGGGAGATTTTACCCACAGGAATCTGTGAAATGCAAGTGTACCACCACCAGAACAGTTTAAACAAAATGCAAAATGTTCTTGATTGCATAACCCCAGAACCCTTTCACCACACCTTTCACTCGTGGTTGTTCAACTGCCTCTCACCATGACCTTGTCACAATTGCAAATGAATCAGGGACAAAGGGCCAAGGGAAACAGGATCAGATGTGCGGCTACAGTATTAGCAACAGTGATTTACGTCATAGCTCCTAAAATAAAGCAAATTAAAAACGAAAATGTTGAATTTTTCAGGGGCCTAGAACTTTAAAATGTCTCTTCAGTAAGAGCACATGGCTGAGAATTTACCATATCAGGATGGTTCCTTGATGTAATCTCATCACTATAGGATTAAATAAACATGTTCAATGAAGTAGAGGGCGGAAATTTGTCCACTCAAAATCAGGGGCAAAATTACTTCATCAGGATGAGAATTTTCCACACGTTCTCTGTCTGTGCAAATCAAAGAGGACTTATGGTTTTAAGCCCTTCAGGTTTTAAAGCACCCATCAGCATTTTCACCCGCTTATCCAGTATCTCATGGGATACAAAAGGATAAAAAAATATGGGATTTATTTCACAAATTTATTCCAGATTCTTGTGGTTTTAATTGACTTTGGTGTAGATTTTTGAGTTAATAATTTGCCTATAATGTCAAGCATCTGTAGACTAAGACCCTGGGTCCATCTAATTGAATCGTAATGCATCTAGAAACAGTCACTGGTGCTTGCTACAGAGTAGGAAGGAATTTGGCTATTTTATCCTCAGGTAACCCACACTTTAGGACTAAGGGAATGCATAAAGACACGTGTAACACAGTCTATGGCCACCTTCTTCTTGTTCTCACTGAAGCAATGCAAGATCAGCCTTAGCACTCCTTTAGCTTGAGAAGATCCTTAGACATTTGATCTTCAATATCATCGGGGTGCAAAAGCTGAGAAATGGATTTTAGCAAACCACTGTAAACAGTTTGTCTATTTACCTCCTGTTCTTTCATCTTAGGAAGAAGAAAAAGGAATACAGGGACAAATTAGCATTTTAAGTTCAGTTTCTGCTTCTGAAAGCAGTTTTTCTAGTGGGACCTGGTCATTGCTTAATAATTCTGACTGATTGACCCATTAACTTCGTTATAAACATTAGCTTTGTTTTACTAATAAAAAAAGAGAAAAATACACTTTATCTAAATCATTGATCAATACAGTTAGCTTTTCTTTTTGGCTAGCTAAGTTTCCTTAATTTTCATTACATTTGACTGAAATCAACATTTGTTTTAAAGGAGAATGCAATACCACTTGTAATTAGAACTTTTATATTAATTTAGAGGTAAATTTCAAACTACAATTGATAGCTACTTTGCTGTAGTCTGGAATATATAAACAGTTTTGCGTTTATCTTTGGATCCATAAGTGGTCTCATAAAATATTGGCAGAAGTAGTTTCATTCATACAATACTCTTAATCACTAGAGAAAAAATGATTATATGTTCTTAACTCTTGTTGACTTCACTGGCAATATTTCAAGCTGTAGTGATGATAGGGGCAATCAAAGATAAAGCAGTTGGCTAATTGAAAGAAAATTTTGTGCTGTCTCCAAAATCAGTAAACTGGTGAGTCTGACCTCAATTTTTTCATCTTGTCTTTCCAAGAAACATTCTGTTCTAGGTGAAAAGTAGATTGGTCAATCTCTCCTGGCAAGAAAATTGGAAATGACTGAGCCGTAGAAAGAAATATCCTGGTATCATTGAGATATACTTTGTTAACATTTAAACCAACCTGAATGAAATTATTATCCTATGTAGCCTTTATGGACTACATGAGTTCTATTTAGTACTTTATAGCACTTTACAATCACCAGATCAATGTCAATGAGATTCAAATGTGTCACAGTGGCACAATTTGCAGATCATGTAATTTTGACAGATCCAAAAGCAAAAATATCATGTTCTGTGTCTGACCTATTGCCTAAATTCTATTGTTCTAGGCATGAGCCTCCAATTCAATAAAAACTCTGTGTATTTAGAACAGCTTCAACACATGCACAGAGTCCAACACTTTTGGGACAGACTCACTTTGTGTGAACAATAGGATTTGTCTGCAGACACAGCAATCATTCATCCAGAGAATCATTAAATCACGAGACAGAACAGTAGTGTAACACAGTTTTGCAAAAGGTGGTGGCTTCCTACCAAAATCAGGAGGGCAGTGGATCTGGATTTGTAGTTGTGGTTTTCAAAAGAATTAAGTGGGCTCTTCATAATGGAGAAAGTTTGCCTGTGGAAAACAAGCCACTGACAAACAAAGCAATGGAACAGTTGATTGTGTAACTCAGCTTTTCTCTCGGATACATTATGGTAATTTCCTACAGTGCACTTGGGATGCTGAACGGGAAAACTGAGCTGTAATATCCATGCACAGGGCTTAATAAGGAATGTACTGCAGGCTGACAAGGCGGATTATGACAACCACTACAAGAAGACAATGACGTCCAAGTCAAGAGCAGGTTTGCCAACACAACTCAAAATTTGTGTTGTTAAAATGAGAATATTCAATAACATTATTGCTATTCAAGGCAGTTCTGTAACAAACACTTTCCATTCGCAAACCGAAAGTGGGTAAGATCTCTTTAAGGCGGGGTAGGGATAAAAAGGAAGCAGCTGTTACAGTAATCTGAGGGTTCTACTTTAAGGAAACCTGAAAATGAAAACAGAAATGAAGGTCTGAATCTCTTATGTGTTGTTACCCATTATGACACAGATTAACACTTTAAAACACGTTAGATGGGAGTCTGAGAAGTGTAAAGCTGTTAAAAGCCTTAATTTACAACTACTAATTTTCAGCAGTTACAATGGTTCATAACATTATACATTATTGTACTATATATACATATATATATATAGTAAACATTTTTTAAAATCTTAACATATTATCTGGGAGCTCATACAAAAATATTTAAGCTTTAAAAGCAACAATATAAATAAAATTTTGTTTCATAATTAAAGAAAAACCAACATGTATTAGTAAAAATATGTTAAGGAAACAGTGGCCCGTTGCACTTTGCAAGGAAATATATCTAATTCTGAGGTCTAAGGATCAAAGCGAGAATTATGAAGTGAGAACCTAATTCAGGAAGAAGTTAGGATTTGCAGAAACATTTGTATGTTCAAAGAACTATTAAAGCTTCTTTGTAGAAGTAACAGATAATTATTCAAATACATCATAAGGCCGATTTAACACAGTTTAACTGGAAAACAGTAAGTGAAAAAAGTCAGGGAGTGCTCTGAACCTTTTGATTTGTGTAGTGACTTCCTCTGAGCTTATAATCACTGAGAAATATCAGAACTGACAAAGGATTTGCAGTTTGATTGGAGATTACTTGTTAATAAATTTGGGGAAAACCTAAAATGTTTCAGAAAGCACACTTAAAAGGAGCAAAGTAAGGTAGATATTTGTTCTAGGTGCATTTTGTACATATTGTAAGTCACAGATGAGTCATAATTCAAAAGATGAAACAATATCAGCTATCATATTATTAAAAATAGCAATACCCAGAAAATTTTCCTCTCTTCAACATGGTTCCTTGAACATAAATTATGATTTTCCTTTAACTGTGCAATATAAACTTCCTAAGTGAGAAAATACAGCCATTAGTTTACTTTTACTTTCACATTAAAAGAGGATAAAAGCTTTTGCCATATCTATTTTATTTCAGAGACCTTTGAACAGTTTTCCTCTGGTTTTATTCTCATCTAACTCTAGTCATGTAGTTCACTTAAAAACTTGACCTTTACTCATGGCAATCAACTGGGGAGATTCTAACCTGCCCTGGAAGACACTGTTGTTTAGTTTATTTGAGAGAAAGAAGTGGAAGACAAAGATCCTTTAGACTATAAGGCAATAATATCTCTAGAGGGTACTTATTATGCATTTTAACACTGATTAAATAAGTTAATATCCCGGTTCTCAAGTTAAATAGTAAACTGTCTCAGGAAAAAAACTTTTTTTTAGAAATATAATTGGTATATTCTGGCAAAAGAAATGTAACAGATGATCATTTGTAAAAAAAAAAAAAAAGAAAACAGAATGAAATGTTCTGTACTAGTTAAGAGAAACACTCTCTTTCTAATTTTATCCTGAATTTCTATTAATTTGATTTTAAAAAAACTGCTTTTACTACTTTTTTAGATCTGTATAGCTTTTTTTTTTCTTTTTTTTTTTTCTTTACATTGTTCAGGTAACTTGAAATCTACTTCCACCTTTACTAGAGGTACAGGTGCTTCCTTTCTCATTCCTGAAGTGTGAATCATCGTACTTTCAGGAGGAGATCTAAACTATCTTTTCAAATCAAATTTAAAGTGCATACCACAACATATCCAGAACAGAATGTGACAGCTTGAACCAAACATGTAAGTGCCTTACGCAAAATAGTGGGTATCTAACTTAGAGTCTGCAAAAGTTTTATAACATATTTCATTACCCTACAGAGCAAGTATTGCTAAAATCCTAGGTTTGGATCACAAAAAATGAGAAAAAATTACCAAAATGTACTGGACAAGTGTTTCCAGAAGTCGGTTCTGAATATATTCTTATTACTGGAGAATATTAAAGAATAAGTTAGAAGATAAAAGAAAAAAAAACCTCTTCAATATCTCATTTGTAATAAATTAGTTGTAACAATTAGGTACAAATAACTATGGTAAATTAAGAACTCCAGAGGTAGATAGGTATCCAAATCCCCTCAAATTTCTAATTTTTTTCCTTTTACCTTGGGCAGCTTTGCAAAATTCCACCATTTTTAAGCAGTTCAGAAACAAGATAATGAATAGTTGTGTGAGAAGCTAATGAGAATGTGGTGAGGCTTCTAATAATTAATGAAAGAAACAGAGCCAGGAAATGTAATGTTGCCAAAAATTCCATAGTCTATGCTTCTTAAGCAACTCATAGTTGTGCTGTAAACTGTTGTTTATAGTATTTTATTTATAGTCAATCATCAGCTGGTTTTGGAGGCAAAAGCAGACAGTTCAGCTGGCTTCAGTGCAAACCATGTAGAAAAAGGCAATTTCACTAGATTAAGGAGCAGAGCGTGAAATGTGTAGGAGTGAGGAAAGAAGGCTCTTGCCCTAATATCTACCCAAATTTGTCACAAGTTTGATCCCAGATGTATCACCAAAGATTCCTAAATATTTTGATGGGTAGCTTTCTTTCCAAAAGAATTGATATAAAGACATTTCACCTGTACTATACAGCAGTGGAGATTTTCATTTTAATGATATTTTGACCTGAATTTGATTCATCAGGGCCCACCCCCACCCAAAAAAAAAAAAAAAAGTTATGACAGTGCTGTTTTATGGCAAAGATCTTAGTCCAAAGATGTTAGTCCTAAGATTTTGCAAGGTGGTTCTGCCCTGTAAGATTGGATTATTGTCTTTCTGCATGGTGTATTTGGAGTGTGAATTCCTGTGTTACTGGAAAATAACAAAGGAGCGATTTAGGAGCAATGCTGTTGTTGATCAGATTAATGCTATTATTTATACTATTATCATATCCTTGCAAACATTACCTTGTCCTTACTGCTTTGTTTTTCCTATAATTTTCCCACATATTTGATAGCAATAACAAGGGGGGAGGGGAGGAACGGTTAAGATAGAATTAATTAGCCAAGTTCTTTTGTGTAGCCCATGTTGTGACTGGGCTTTCACAAAGATCTGACTGTTCAGATTGATGAGGACTGCCTGGACTTTCAGAGGTTTCAGGCACTTTGGTTTGATCTACCACCTCAGTTTTCATCCTGGGTTAATGATGCTTTTCTCAGTTTTATCTTAAATATTCCCGCCAAAAGTCCATTAACCAAATGAAACAGTGAAGCAGATGAGAAAATGGGTGATACATGCATATATGCAGTCTGTGAACACAATTTTAAGCCATTAGCATTTCACTTATACCCAAAGGACAAGAATCATAGTACAGGACAGAATCATAGTAATACCTGTAGCTGACTTTTATTGCTTCGCAGCTCAGGAAGTAAGATTCCCTGTATTTTGTGAAGCTTCTGCAAACATCCTCCTTCACTCGATAAAAATAGATTAAGGAAACCTTGATCTGTCTCCTGTCTTGTTTTTAAGTTTTCAGCCTCCTTTTCCAGGTGATTATCCAGATTTCAGCAGGGAACCTGCAGAATGTCAACTGGCAAATTTGTAATTAAACATTTTCTGGTGGAATAATTTTTTTCTGAGACATCTAATTTTAGTGTGAATGTACTTATTTTTCTTGCTCTTTAGATTCTCCTTTGTGACTTTTAGTCCAAATGAGAGACTAAAACCCTTACTCTTTAGAGAATATTTGCCATTAAAGAAAGTCAAATGCAGAATTAATTTCCTTAGTTTTATTAATTTTCTCAGCCTTCAGAAGATTATTTTTTTTTAATCCAAGCTAGTCACCAAAGTTACGGTTACAGAAAATGGAAGCATAGATGTTTCAGAGAGCAGATTGTCACAAGTGTATAAAAACGGGATGAATGCTTTACTCAAGCATTTACTCATTTACAGCATTTACTCATGTTGTTCTCTCTACTGACTGCAAACAAAGAATCTGTGCATTAAAACCTAATCCCAATGTGTGAAAGGTTCTGCTTCATTTTATATTTTATTTGGAGAAAAACAGCACCAACAACAATGGTTTGACTTTCTAATGTTATATTTTGTAATTTTTGAAGCAAAAATTCTATGCTTTTCTGATTTTGTTCTCAAGGAAAAAAACCAACAAATCTTAGATTTGTAAAAGGTGTTATTTCTATTACAAGAAGGAAACATTTTTCAAAGTCTCAGAAATCCTCAAAGGAAGGGGAAAGAATCCCTTGCCAGAGCTGCCAGTTAGGATATGGATGGGCTGGGGAGTAAGGGGTGGAATGCAGACTGCATTAAGAAGCCTTTACCAGGTGTTAGGCAGGCTCTGCAAGGGAAAAAGGATCAGATGTTTTGCCACGAGCAAGCAGATCTGATTTTGTGTGTTGACCTTCCCACATGTGGCTCCCCACGGAGGGTGACCAGGCTGCCTACTCATAATTCTCTCTTCCTGACAGCAGGAGCAGAGCAGCTGACACCCAAGGACGTTAGGATGAGAACATGGGAATTTTGCTGCTCATCCTCTCCCCCATCCCTCCATATCCCCCTCGCCCAGAACATGCTTAGTGGCTACCAACTTGCAAGGTAGACCTGCACACAGAGAATACATTTTGATAAAAGTGTGGATAAAGATGTGATTGCAATACATCACCACTTCAGTATGGGGCATCTTTTATTTACAGAAAGAATTTTAGTGAAGTGGATAGAAAGTGGCAACTAAATTTTTAGATAAATCTGTTACTTGTTAAGCATTTTACTAGAATGTTTTTCTTTTTATCAAGATAGATAAAAATCTTTAGACTGTATCTAATGGATAGCTGTACCAATGCTCCCAGGGGATTGTTAGACCTAAGACAGCACAAAGCACCACCACTGCTTAATTGGAACAGTATTAGCAAACACTGAATTTAATTGGGAAGCACTGGCCTGGAGCAAAGGGGTTATCTAGTGTTTGCCCAGGTGTTTGAATCAGGGTTCCGGCATTTTGTCACAGAAATAAAAGATTCAAAGAGAAAAGTAAGTTGTTGTATAAAATTTTTATTCTTGGTTCAAACTATTGTATTCAGGGGTTTTTTTAGGTTTTGCTTCTTTTGGGTATAGGGGGGCTGAAATGTAATTGGATGTTGTTGACTGGCTGCATACGCATACTTAATACTGTTATTCAGAAGAGTCATTAAAAGCAATTAGGGACCACCTTTCTTACTTTACTCTAGTGTATTCTTTCTTGCTTCATGGGTAAATTAAAATTTCAAGCATTAATGGAATGTAGCCAATTAATAGATAAGGTAAATATTATCTATCAACCGTGGCTATAGTAATGTACAGCGGGAGTCGAGAAACGGCACACCACTGTGTTCATAAAACAGCTATGATTGCATACAAACTCAATTGACAGTGAAATAGAGTCTGAAAATCTATGTATTTATTAAAACAGAAAAGAAACCCAGAGGCGTTGGTGCTTGTTCTACTCTGAAATTTCTTTGTTATTTCTATTTATCAGTTTTGAAAATTAAAAAAAAAATATGACTTCTGAGTTTCTCTAAAGCTTTCAAGTTACACTTAGTATGTAACTACAGTGGAGCAAAACTATTGTCCTCACTTTAAAAAAGTTTTATGCCACTGAGAATCATCTAAACAACTCCAAAGTGTACCAGACAAGAAATTCTGTACTTCTGTGTACATCAGGGCAGATTAATTACTGCTCTAATGTTCAATGCTAAGTTAAGAAAGGTAGACTGTGAAAAACTGATGATTTATCATGCAAACCTGTGTTCCCTTGCACAGCTTTGTAAATGATCATAAGGCCTGCTATCTCTTCAGGATTTTTATTACTGGCTGAAGAGAATGAGGTTGGCAGAGCACTGGAAGAGGCTGCCCAGGGAGATTGCAGATTCTCCCTCTTTGGAGACTTCCAAAAGCGATCCGGGCACGTTCTTGTGTAACCTGATCTAGGTGACCCTGCCTTGGCAGGGGCTGGACTGGATCATTTCCATAGCTCCCTTCCAACCCTCACTATTCTGTGATTCTGTAAAGAGAAAAAATTAGAAGTCATGGAGGAAATAAAACAGTTCTACTGTGAGCTAAACCTACTGGGATTTCATTTTATTCTCTATGGTCTGTGCTGGGATTTTGGTTTATGTCATTGTAGGTTGACTTTTATCGCTGATCTTGTTTTTGTTTTTATGTTGTTGTTATTGTTGCTGGTTGTGTTTTTTAATGGTAAAACTGTGAATTTCAATGACAGAATAGAGAATTCCTCCGCTTTTTTTATCTTACTTATTCATAAAATTAGAAGTATAAACTTGTGCTGCAGCACAACACGTAAAGTGAACTAATCTCATCAGAATTAAATGGGAATTCACAGTATCAAAGCTCAACACATTGGTCTTGTAGTATCATTCTGAGAGATGGGAAAATTTCCTCCTGGAAGTCATGTGCAGTCTTCAACAAGTTGCTAAGATTGTGTGTGTGTGTTACACATTGAAGTGCTTTACTCCTTTTACTCAGTACAGCTGAATATCTAAGACAGTCCCTACAGCCACCTAAACAGTCTTCCCTTCTTTGCAAGAAGCTTATTTAGAGGTCAGAAGCTTCTCATATAGTCCCACAATGACAGGGTGTCTCTACCTGAGAAAGTCCAGTGCTTTTGTGTCGTAGATAAAAATGATGATTATTGGGAGGTTCTGCGATACTGATGAAGGAAGAAAGGGGAGGAATGGCACATCAGATATTGCCACATAGCATCCCTCTTATTTTGTTCTACTCATAGAACCAATTTTCTATCAGTGTTTTAGCAAGTGGACTAAAGAATTCAGATGCACGTTCCCCTCAAGTTATTTGCAAGTGCCTGATTTATGCTGTTGCAACTGAGTTCAAGAGCTGAGTTCTAGAGCTTGCTTTTCATTTGCCTCCCAACAATGTTCATGGAGCTTCACAAAATTGTTCCCAATTTGCATTACTGTAACATAAATGAGATTTCAAGTGATCTGTGCTCTCTTTGCTGTATTCGCTGAGAACATAATTTCTTCTTTGCCAAAAAAAAACCCCAGAAGAAACAATGGAATAGATTTTCAATTCATAAGGTTTTTTGCTGATTTTTCTCCCCTTACTTCTCTCTAATTCTCCTCTGTTTATCTCAGAGTGCTTACATAACTCACAGGACATATTGGAGGGATTAGCAGTTTACTTAAAGATTACCATTTAAGCTGTTGCTTTCAAGTTTTATTAATAATGTATTATGTTTTCCATTTATACTCTACATTTCTTTTGTGGACATTGCTGAAAGTACATTTGAAGGAGAGAAAAAAATCATGTCAAAATAAAATGGAAAAAATTCGTTTGTAAGTGTTGGTATAGAAGTAAGTAAGTTTATTAGCAAAAACAAGTTATCGATCTGCAAGTTCTCATCTTATGTAAGTCTAGTTATCTTGATCTGTACCAAAGGAAGGTTTAGGCTAAACACATCAGTGACAGTAAAGTAAACATAGCTTGTCAAAAGTTAAAATACAGGAATTTTTCTTGTTGCCAACAATTCTATGCTGCTCTGAACCATGAAGCAGAGGTAAGAAAATAAACACATATTCCTCACATAAAGTTAATCAGATTGTTGGATGAAAGGCAAAGAATTTACAGCATTTCTACTTCAGTTCTAGTAAATAACCAACATACTTCAGCTTCTCAGACCTCTAAGGTATGTTCACTCTTTTTGAGCACACAGTAAACCACTTCATTTTTATTTGTCCTTGGTGCTAAATCACAGAGAGGATTGCAAAGGTGCAGTGCGGGTGGGGGGCCACAATCATCTTGTTAATGGAAACAGCAAAGAGCTGGAGGCCAGTAAAGCCTCTGCTGTGCATGACTGGGGTCAAGTCACCTGCTGCCTTTTTCATCATCCTTTGACACAGCTCAGAAGAAGCAGACTAACAGCTGAATCTCACTGAAAGTGAAAACCTATTTTTGAATAAAGCTTTAATAACAAGCAAATAAAATTAATCAATCTTTTAGGGAATTTCATTCCAGCTGCGCTGCATTTGCACAAAGTAGGGGAATCCCAGATGACAAGATCATCTGACAAAATTAAAAAAATATAAAAGTAAATTTGATGCAATTCCTCAGTTCAGCTGTCCTTTTAAAAGTCCAAATTCAGTTTACCTGAGTTTCTAGTAGCCAGTTTGGCTTTGTAAAAACAACAATTAAGTGCCTTTCAGCTCCCATTTAGGGTAAAACACGTGTTGGGCTTCTCTGACATTGCCAAAGTACCATAATTATGACTGTGAAATTATTCTGACACTTTTAAAATTATGAGACATCAAATAGGAAGTGAATTTATTAGCTGTGCTATATGAAGTGTGTTAAAAGGAAAAATATAGCTGATATTATAGATTTGTCAGGAGGGAAGAGTTAGGTGACATGGAGATGATACAGTTACTGTTGGTCAACAGAGAAGAGAGCTTAAATACCAAGAATAATAGTTTGTTTACATATTTTTGTTTGGAGGATTGGTTGATTGATTCCCTGAATGCAGTGTACACCCGAGGGCTGTGGGAATTGTGTTGGTTGGGTCACACAGGGCTGGTGGGACTTCCAGCCTGGACAAACCTGCCCGCCTGTGGCAGAGTCGTGCTGTGTGAGGACGTGCAGCTTGGCTTGCTTACAGCTGATTCAGACAGCCAGGGCATCCCACTGGGCTAAAACTGACAGATACTTCCAATTCTTCTACATGATGCTCCCCAGCCTCCTCCTCTCTTGTAAAACCCTTATAGATCTGTGAATGAAACATTCATTTTGTGCTCTTCATTCTAATCCTGCCACTGTGCTAATCAAGCCTGCACGTTTGATAGCATTTTTATTATTGTTTAATTATCTACTACTTTTTGTTCTGGTCATCATTCTGCCATCATTCTCCCTCTACAGTTATTTTAATTTACATCAGTTAATTTCAGGTTCACGTTTCACACAGCATAGAAAAATAAATGTCCAAAACTGCTTACAGTCTAGAGAGAGACGAAGAAAAAATGACATTTGTTTTGTTTTTTTTTATGTGAGTATGTAGCATGGACCAAAAGAGAATATATATGCAGAGAGAACCAGTTTGTGCCGAGGAACATTAAAAAGACAGTTGACATTTCGGGGTTGTTAAGTTTGGATTAATTCTCATCTGGTGTTCTGGACTGAATAATTTTTTTGTGTCTAGAGTCCATTAGGTGCACTCCTGGAGCATAGCTTCCAGTTCCTTTCAACTTGAAAGGAATCCTGTTCATGCACTCTAAAACTGTTTCACAATGTGAATCAAAGCAACAGAGAAAAAAAGGGGGGAGAGGATAGCAGGGAAGTTGAAATCAAAATTATAATGTTTTGTACCTTTAGAAAAGAGAACAAAGAATTAAATTCTTTGTCTCAGTTCGTCTAGAACTCTTTGACCAGGACTGATTTTGAGCCCAAAATGATTTAATACTAGAAAAAGGTTCACACAGAAAAGCATACTTATTTAGCAGTGCAGCAAATATACTGAAAGAAACTCCAACATATCAATTTAAGGCAGAGGAAAACTGTTTTACACCATTTATGTAAGAGTATATGCACAATCAATCCTGGTTTCCACTGCTGTTAAACAGAACTGTCAACCGTTGAAAAAGTGAAAGAACCATTTCCAAAGATGACTATTCCAGTTTGCATGTTTTGGGGTTTATTAAAGGACTTCTTATGAAAAATCATTATTTCTTATATCATTTTGTTTTCTTCTTTGCTGATGCTCATACATATATAAATACATACAATTTTTCTGTTTCGCTGCTATGCTCTGAAAAGCTGGACACCTAGACAGCTGTTTTCAGTATTTTCTTTGGATATCTGAAGTTTAAGTATTTTGCTGTGGACCAGCACTGCCCCACAAAATTCAATCACACTGCACCTGTTAAGAATTATCCCTCAGTGTGTCTTTAATTTTAGCAAAAAATTTTCTCCCTGTAATGGTTTATAAAGCTTTCGTTTGTATGAAGAAACTCAAAATTTCAAGCAACTAAGATGAAGGAAACTCTTGGGAATCTGGTGAAAGAGAAGAACAAGAACGGACAAAAATGCAAATTTCCCTGACACTAGGGAGTGTCCCCTGATTCTGCCAAATCTAGCAATGGCACATATAAACTATTTTATGAAACTTTTTCCAAAGCAGAACAAAATCCCTCCTAATTCCAGTGGTCTTGAATTGTTAAGGTTTTTAAAATGTGAGGTACCAAAATAATGCCATTGTCAGGCATATAAATTTATTTCACCAACGTAAAAAACTATGGGTATGTTAAGGCCGTATGACAAGATTTTGGTCAACTTCTAGTGCAGAAATGAAGCACTGTGAACTTTTGTCATCAGGCAGAATCCACTGTTTGACTGAGGATGGTAGGATTAAAAAGATTTAAATGAAGCAAGGAATTAAAATCCTTAGCAGGAGCACAATTTAACTGATGGGACCTGCTAGAAAACCTATTTCTCAAATAATTTGTGTTCTATGGTTCTGAAATACATGTTGATATATGCATTTATACAAACACTCATTGACAAGGGAATGTTCTCTAAAATAACTGGCCCAATATTACTGTCACTCTGTTTAAAATGAAAAGGGAAGCAGTAGAGGTTCTGTTTTCTTTTGACTTTGAGTTATTGCAAAAGGTGGGTTTAGTTTTCCTAATCTAAACTAATATTGTGATGCCTTTATTCTACATCAGTCAAACTTCTTGTAAAACCCATGACTACAGAAAGTCTGAGGTAGGTAACAAAAGCTGTACAGTATGTAGTAAATCCTCTGCTTCTTAGCAATGCTCTAAGCTCTGCCTATTGTAAAAATAAAAGTGTAAAACAGAATACACACACCATCTACAATACATCAAAAGTAAAGGAACAAACCCTTATCTACGTTTCCGAGCAGGACTATCAGATAATAATCCTTGCTTCAAAAAGGAAAAGAAAACAAGAATCTGGTCCTTAAATCTTAGGCAAACTGGAGGGGATTGCAGCCTTAACAAAACCTACAAAGAAAGTGTCTATCAGCAAATCCTATATCCAGAGCCATTCCCTTCCTGCACTCTCAGGATGGCACAGTGACCTCCCACAGCAAATCTGTTTCTGAAATTAGACAAAGACCTGGGCCCAGCCTTTGTAAAAGATTGCAATATTTGTTCTACACTGTCCTCAATGGGCTCTTGCTTACTGCAGTTGCGAACATTTATTCTATATTAAACCATTTAGTACAAAATTATCTCAGATGTAACTCCACTGAAGTCAACGAAAGCCAGAGAAAGAGTTGTTCTTAGTGAGGAATAGTGAGGGAATTTTCAGACAAAATCTATGCCTAGAAAGAGCAAGGGCTGGGAGTATGTATCAACAGTCTCCAGTAAAATGCATACTGAAAAATCAGATCCCAAGATAAACCTCAGAAGAAATTCAAATACATAAGGCATGAAAATACGTAATTTGTTGGATTTCCCTGCCTACATATCATATTTATAAGTTCAGAGTGGGTTCCCTTTCTAGGATAAAAAAGAAAATCAAACATTTTAGTTGGTCTGTTAGAAATGAGTTATTGAATAAGCAAAATAAATGAAGTTTGAAAACTCTCAACTGATTTGACTCCTGGAGTATAATTTTGGGTTTTGGTTTTCCCTCCTCCCAAAATATGTATATTCATTGGTTCCAGTGGTGTTAGCCTTGATTTACAACAGTGTAACTGGGAGGAGATCTATCTCCTGATGGAGCACTATCTCGTATTTCTTCTATACACATGCATCATCAGCCTGGGACAGCTAATGACTACTGGGGATGATGATCAGTAAATTAAAAATTCTCTAATGAGGCTTTGATATGGTACAGTGTAATGGCTCCAAAGGAGACAATACGGTCTACTGGGTCATTGATGTGTTAGCTACAAATTCTCTTTGTGTGCCATAACATTAATCAGCTTTAATGGCTCCGATGGAGGCATATTAATTAATTGCAGCTCCATTAATAACTCCCTGATTATGTATTTACCTGACCTAGACTGTAGTGTGCATTTTAGAAACTCTTTAATTATGTTTTACACAATAGTGGCTCCAAGGGAGACTATAAATAGTGCATTGCAGGTACACTGATTTCCAAACATTATTCCAAAGGCTTTTTGATGAATGTTTGGCTAATTTTAAGAGAGATACACTGTGATATTTTTAAAGTTTATTTCATTAGTATAAATCAAGTCCATATGGACAGACAACCAAGAACTGAGGGTAAAATACCTGGATTATTTGTAGTGTCAGCTCCTGGAAGTCTCATTTGTTTGCACAAAACTACATCCTTGATATACAGATGGCCCCGTAAGGCACCATATGAGGCCTTTAGCTGATCAAAGGGAAACATCCTCCTTCTGTCTTCATGATCACTAAGGGCTCTGTTAGCTCTAACAGCCTTCCAGAAAGCATTGCACTGTGCTGCCCAGCTCCTCGGTGGAGAAGGCTGAGGTCAGAGTTGGTAGATACAGGCAATGCACACAGAGCTACTACACAAAAGCCTTGCTAGAGAGGTCAGTAACTGCCTCTGAAAAGACTCTCAGAGGACACCATCTCGTTTGGTTTGTCTCTCTTCATGGTCACTCTTTAACAGAAGGAAATTCAAAGAACAAGCATCCTGAAGCAAATTATTTCAAAGCTTACAACGTTAATGATCATTCCTATTTATTATATTTACTATCATCATTTCAGTTGCGTACATTTGTGCTTGTAAAATTCCATGAAGATTCAAAATTTATTCCCTCAAGTTTACATCTAAGTTCTTCCTTTTTCTTTTTGCAAATTTCACTTCCCATAATTTGTCTTGATTTTTTTATCACTGGTAAAATTGCCTGCCTTTTTCCTTCATCTCTATCCAATTCTCACATATAAATCAATAAATAAAATAAAGGTATTTGACCAGTAAAGAAAAATGGAGATTGGATTTTTTTCAATACATTTTAGTATTGATTTTAGGCTTGGAACTTCATAAGTTTAATTCTTATTCCTGCACTCTCTCTCTTCCTCAAAGTATCTTTAGGAGACTAAGGGAGCATTCCTTCTTTTTTTTTTTCTTTAACAGACAATGTCCACTTAATGCCACTGTGGAAACAGAATATAAATTTCAGCATTATGCAAGAGAATATGAATAAAACCAAATCTGTTTATCCAGGAATGACCTTCAAAGACTAATGTTGTATCTCTCATCATTAAGATAACTGAGTTTATTAAAAAAATCATATATATAAACATTCACATTTCATCTACCTGGACTGTAGTATAACATTTTGTGTGATGGCACATGGGTAATAAAACAGAGAACAAAAGAAAAAGATGATGTGCCTGAATATTTTGAAGTGACTGTACCTTACGAAAGATAACAGGCAAGACTGATGGGAAAGATACTCAAAAGATGCAAAGGAGATTATTTGTGAAATTCCAGAATCTCACTCAAAATTCACCTCATTTAATATCTTAACTGGGGGGAAAAAAAATGAAAGCTGTAGGTGGCTAAGTTTAAAATAACACAGAACTGAGACATCATTGCAGAAATAGCAAAAAAATAGCATTCCGAACAAAATGGATGAACTTGAACTGGCAACTGTAATAATAAGAGTTTAATGTTTGAGCATATAAAATATAAGGATGAAAAAATAAAAGTACTTTGAAGCTAATAAAATATAAGCACCATTATAAAGTAATACATACATGCCTAAGAAATATACAAGAAAAAAACTTCACTGTGTGAGCAATCTGACCCAAAAATATCCAAAAATACATTTTAAAATTCAAATTAGGAGTCTCTAACTCTCGCTGCAACTAAATCCAAACAAAATCTTTCACTTCGAGGCAAGTAAATCCTATTGGATTTATCACAATGCTTTGAGAGGGAAGAGAAAATGCAGTGCACACATTGCAGCTTTCCTTGATAGCACAGAAGGACCGTGTTTCTGTTGTCTCTCACTTCATGAGTTTTTATGCAAAACAGCTACTTGAAAGCTAAACTTCCACATCCATCAGGCTTTAGAATCACTGACTGTTTTACCTGTTCTTCGTGAGAGGAAGACAAAGCAAGGTGTCTTCAGCATCTTGAATTCCATATGGCACTAATATCTCCCTTTGTAGCATCATGACTAATTGGACAGTTAGAGAAGAAAAAAGTCAGCATCATCATGAAGTCTTCAGGATCTCGCCTTTTTTCTTAAACAAACATGAAAAATGACTGTAGATATGAACAGATATAAACTTTTGTTGGCGTACATCTTTCAGGAACCGTGGCTTTTTGTGCCTCTGCAACACAGTATTTCTGAGAAATAATAGCTGCGTTTGACAAACAGTGCCACACACTTCAGTAATCAGCACAAAGCATGACTCCTGGCAGGAGTGTCAAAAATTTTATTACAAGCATTTCATTTGCCTTGTAGTTTCAGAAAAGCATATGTTGTGTTCAAGCAACAGGTTACAGCTTTTTGTTGTGGTTTTTTTTTTTTTGTTTTGTTTTCTAAGACCTCTTGTAAGGTTATTTCTTTTATTAAAAAGAGAAAGAAAAGGATGAACCGATACTGAATGAATGGGTTTATACTAGATTTTTATCAATTTTATTAAGATCAGTGTATGAACCTTGTTAGAACAATCTCCTTCAGTACAGATTGCTTAAATATAAATCTAAACCAAGCATTTTACTATTCCAACCTGATAACTGAGGATGTTCTATAGAAAAGGTCACCAAATACATCAAATTAATGAGTGGAATGTGAAGAGAGACCTAGAGATAGGAAAAATATGAGCTTGCTCTTGATCTTGTAAAAATATTTATTTATGATAATTTATGTGGACAGAAGATCTTTGCTATATTTTTAATTTCAACCAAAACGAGTGATATATCTCTCTACATACATCAGAATGCTGCAATAACAGCCATATCTGATATTTAGTTTTCTGAAAATGGGCTTCCTGAGTAGTGCATTGGGCAATGCAGTCACTCATTTTCTTTTGCCTGCATTTTATAGAAGGGTAACATGTAAAAGCAAGGTTAATGTAACTGTTTATCAAACCAAAGACCATTACTTCTGCATCTACCTCTGCACACTTAGTTAAAGGAAATGAAAAGGAGGTCATAAAAATTTGTGCAAAAATTAGGTCAAAATCAGCAGACTGGATTATATGAAAACATACAAAAGGACTCAAGCTTCATTAGTGAAGTAAGACCTCAGCAAAGCAGAATTATACTGTAATCCAAGAAGTAAAGAAAGCTTTTAAAAGAAGGAAGGTTAAAAAGAAGACTTAAGATGAAATAGCTAAATCTGGAACAATACAAGAAGTCAGGAAGGAATTAAAGTGAAGAAAATTTCATTTACAAGACAAAGGAATTAATTGTTTAGGAGTCCTTTGTATGGATATAACCTGAAAACTGTATTTACTTGGCCTTCACTCAGTCCAGCTCTTACAGTTCCATCTATGGAGCCTGTCAATACCATGCCAGTGACCTGAATGATGAAGAAAAGTCAATCGGATGTTGTGGCTCAGAAGTTCAAAACACAAAGCTTGTATCAACACCAAATAATTTTCTCTAAACCTGGTTGTTTCATGTCAATCTTTAAAGGATTAGAACAGTCCCGTAGTCACAAAAGGCAGGATCATGGTCATTCTTAGCTACATCAAATGAATAAGAAACTGTAGCATCTTTAAAGTCTTCAAGTGAGTTGACTCCTTTCCTTTGGATCTTCCTTCTGCCAACACTTGATATCTGTAAACTCAGTAGACACCATTAGGAACAAAGCTGAGCTTGTGCTGCATCACACTGAGGAGTCATCAGCTCCAGAACAATGGAAGACATATTTTGAAAGTAATCAACAGCTTCTAGGAGGAAAATCACACTGCAATACCTTCGCCTGACCTGGAGTTCAAGTTGAAAAGAAAGCAAAAGGCATCCAAGAGAGTCAAAGTGGAGTGGTCTGTGGGAATGCTGAGTGGCCAGGATTTTGAGGCATAAAGACACTGCCTCCTAGCAAAGAGCTAGTGTGGCCCCCAAAGCGTGGCCAACTAGAATCACTCCTGAAAGCTGAACAGTGAGTTATACAATCTCCCATTTACTGTGTTACCATTACGTGTCCCTCTAATGGTCTCTGCTTCACCTTCGACATCAGAAGGGACAAAATTCTCTTCTTACACACTCTTTTTGGTGGGCAACGATAAATGAAGGGATGAGAAAGGAAAAAGTTGTTGGGATACAAGGGGCTGAAAGAGGAGGGACTGAACTTCCATTGAGACACTAATCACCTGGGAAAAGGTGTCAGCAGTTCCTGAATCACTCCTGGTGCTCTGGGCTGCCTGTAGCCAGCCTCTCAGTTCTGCTCTCTCCACCTAACTGGAAGATGTCCTTGGCCACTGCCTTTCTTCCTTTGGCAAGATGTGTATCCCTTTGCCTCAAATGTGTTCTGTTTTGTTTCAGTTACGTATAACTCTAATCTAGCAAATCTTTCATTTAGCTGTCATACAGAAGAGCATCCCAAATATCTGCAAAGTTGGTTTGGGAGAGAGATATTTATGCCCCTGGGCCTCTTAGCTCAGCTGTCACCTGGAGGGTTACTTTTCCCGCTGTTGTTTTTTTACCAGACACATACTAGAAGGCAGCTTTGTCAACTTTTACTCTGTCATAGTCTTCTATATTTCCAGTAGTCTTCTATACTTTTATTTCCAGCTGCATAGTGATCAACAGCTTAATTGAAGTGAGAAGGGGAAAAAAGATGTTACTTGTATGAAATTGTCTTGGGAAAAATAGTAGCAGCAATAAAGGGTACAATGATTTAATCTCTGACTTGATCCTGTTTTCGACACTTTACCAATTTTAATCTCTTTTCCTATATGCTTGTGTTGTAGCTTTATCTGGTTGTTTTTAGCCTATTTACCCTTAGGACATATTTCCTAATTAGTGCAGTAGTGAAAAAAAATGACCTAGCAAGTGCTAAAGTACACCTTAGGATGGTTTCATAATTGATACAAAACTGTCATCACATATCATGCTTATATTGTTTGCTTCTGCTGTAAGGATTTACACTTCAGATACTTTCTGTTTTTATAACAAGCTTCATAAACCCTTCAGGAACAAATTTGGTACTTAGCTTGTGCCAATAGAAATTATGATGCCTTTCACTCACTCTCAAACTTCAAAAAAACCACACAGACAGAAAAGCAGATAGATAATTTTACCTATGCCCCATAAAAATGAAATAAAAGCCCCTCTTTAGAAATCCTAGAGATTACTAATATTCCTGTAAGCTCTACATAATTTAGAAGCAAAATTCTAAACACTCAACAAAGAGGTAAAACATTAAACTGTGCGATCCTACGAATTTTCTTACTACACCTGCACTGCACACAGACTAACACATGAAATTTATTCATGCAGAAAATTCATGCAGACTGTTCCAGACTCCCCATTTTTAATTTTCTCTCTTTTTTTCCTTCAGAAACTAGAGCAGCACTTCTGCCTTTCTCAGACATGCTGCACTAACATCTGTGTGCTTTCAGGGTATTTGCAAGTAAGTTCTCATATTCAGCTGTTTCGTATCCACATTTTCCAGAGACGCTAGGGAGTTTAAATACATAAGTCATAATTTCTAGATGATCTTAAGTGCCATAGCAGGGAAACCTTTAGAAACAATTCTAAACACAGTATGATAGGGATATTGGGACAAGTTTACTTAAAGGAAAAGATAACAAAGTTTCTAGAAATCAGAGAATTATTAAAAATAATAATAATAATAAACCCCTCTTCAACTTATTTTCTCTCTAGCTCAGCTGGTGCAGTCCATTTCGTGCTGCTGCAATGATATGTTTTAAACACTCAAAGCAGAACACTTTTTCAGGTATGCTGTTGATATTCTTGTGAACCCATTGGTATGACAAACAGGAGGGATTTCAGGAATGTTTGCACTGCTCATTCCAGCCTTACAAGTAGATGCTATCAGAAACAGATGACAGGATTTACCAAGTTATGTAACGGGCAAGGAATCTGGAAGGGTTCACTGTGACAGAAACTCAAATTCCAAACACAGGCCTCTCATTTCAGGATATTTCCCTGTCTTCTGCAGCCTGTCAGCACTGATCTTAATCTCAAATTCATATGGCTGATGTAACAATTTTAAATTAGAAAAAAACATTTAAAAATCAACAAATCAAACAAATGCAGTAATCAGCTCTCAGCAAAGCCCACAGGATGATTGAAGACAAACCAAAGCTATTTGGAAGGTGCAGTACATACACGTGCACATGGATACACACTACAAACCTATAGCTTTGACTGAAATTTTCTTTGCTTAATTATTTCCATTGACTGTGCTGGAATAGGGTTTTGCAGCTGCCCTGCATAGTTTGTTTTTTTTTTTTTTTTAAATGTTTGTTTTATATTTATAATTGGAGAGAGTTATTTGGCACAAGATCAATATAGTGCCTAAGAGCAGAAGGAGTCATCCAGCAGGAAGGAGAGGTCACCATGAGACTGTGGCGGTTGCTTCCTGTTGCAGAGCATCCCTAAATTTCACAGCGGCAGGGCAGAACTGTGGTCACTCTTCCTGCTCTAGGGAGGGTCTCCAGCTTGACTTTACACTGCTCAACTCTGGGCTGGTTCAGGGTGCACAAAAGATGTGCAATTGTTTAGCACATGTTCTATGTGGCACAAAATATTAGGGTAGCTCATGATAGGACACAACACAAGAAGACCACTGACCACCTGCAGGAAACCCAGGGTGGCTGAGTGGGGTTGTCTGTCTGCTGCAAAAAGGACAAAAGAGCAAAAATAAAATTCTACTCACTGCCTATGATGTTGCTCAGAGGGACGTTTTACTCAAGGTTGCAACATGCTGCACAGAGGTTCCTGTCTCTCCCCAAGGCAAAGCTGTGCTCCTCCTTCATTTGAAAAAAGTGGTTGTTCTAGAAGGCTGCATTTTTATTTTTATAGATGTTAAAATAGAAATATAAGGGCTTACATAGAAGAGGAAGCATTAGTTTTATGATAATAATGTTGGTTGCAGGTCTACAAAAACCCTATACTTGTAGATTTTGTTTTGTCCAGCCTAATGAAAACAATGAAATCTTTACAGAACCTTGCAGACTAGGAATGGACTCCTCTCTGAATTCAATCATGTGCTCCTTGCATGTTAAAATTATCAATTTCCCATTTATTCAGGGAGAGAGGCAGTCACAGCAAGCAAGTCAGTAATCAAAAGCAGCTACTGCAAGTATTCGGATAAATTAATGTCTCCATGTGACCCATATTCTTAAAAATTCCTGTAATCTCATGAAATCAAAATTCCTGTTAAAAAAGTAAATATGGAACTTCATGCAGTTGATAACATCTGATTATGAGAATGTGAATTTTATACCAAATGATCAAGATGTTTTTCTCTGCTATCTTTATGTCTGACATTAGGACAAGGCAAGTTCCATGAAGAAGTAGGATATTTATTTTAATATTTTTAAAATACACCCCATGAGTATGGCAAGTAAGATGGCTTTAGCCCATCACTTCAAGGATATAGTGACATGTCCCACATTTACATTTTTTTGTGTTCACTTTTTCTCTTGTGTATGTATATGTATATATAAAATTCTTCTTTGATGCAGTGTTAGATCACAAAAATGGCTGTTCTTTTTTGCCTGATAAGGCTGTGATTTATTGCCAAGGATCAAATATTTATTAATCATTTGAGCTCAGGATATGAAATAATTTTTCAAGTTGTCCAGCTGAGCCCATCCAGTTAAATTTTTCTATCAATTGTAAGAGATGGTGTAAAGTTGGCCCTGAATGTCAATCTGTCTTCAGGAGCAGTTGTAATTTCAGTCTCAACCCTGCATCAATGCTTAGACAGTGAGTTATGAATTTTCAGTCTCTTAGCAGAACAAGTCCTTCACAAGTTCACTTCTGATATCAGAAGTAAGATCAAGCAGAGTTTTCTTAGTTTGATAAAATGTCTCTAATTAAATAAAATAAACAATTTAAAAACCCAGATGTTTCTTCCTGAGATGGAGCTCTTATATCATTTCTAGCATGTCTGATTTTAACTGTATTTCCCCTTAATTTTAAAAATATCACTTTTACTTGCTGGAAATGAATTTGTTTCTGCAGAGTGGGAAATCTTGCAGGTAAATTCATTCCCTTAATAATTCCCAAGGGCCAAATAAAAAAGCCATTATCAGCCTGGTCTCTGAAGTGATAATTTTAATGTTAAGAAATGGCATTAGTACCCAATTCAATGCCATAAAATATGGTTCTGTAAATGATGGAAAACAATCACTTAAGTACACTGCTTTAAACTGATTAAGTAAAGAATACAAAGATTTTCCTGAAGTATAAGATTCAGGTTATGCTGCTACAAAGGCACATTCTGATGACAAGCCTTTGATAAAGAAACAAAAAGTCATTTCCAGAAAACTTTTGGAGAAGTTCTAGACGTGCTGTCACAGGAACCCAAAACTTCCCAACATAAATCAGAATATGTAACTGTATTAAATCTCTCTTTACTGAGGCTTGAATTTCCAAAGAGTTTCAGCTTCATTTTGCTCCACTGTACTGGTAGAATAACATTTATAATAAAAAATTATGTTTTGCTTTGAAAAATATATGATAATTTATTAGGGCCAAAAATTTCTTTTGAACGTCAAGTTACTTATGTTCAAAATATTTTTCTAGTTATTTTTTTAGAAAAATGATCAGTTGTCTGGATCATATACACCAAAACCCCACAATATAGAGTACTTTTAAACTTAAGCAATGAAAATTAAATAGAAATTCTTAATGAAGTAAGGAAGTTACAGAAGATTAGAGAGAAAATATCCTACCTTTTGCCTTTTTTTTTTCTTGCATTTATGTCTTCTGATCCAGAAAAAGTTCCTCAACTAACAATACCCAATTTTTTGGGGTCATAGATTCCTAACCAACTTAATTTTTTATAATACCATCAACTGAGTAACAACCTTTAAAAAATGGTTATTTGCCCAAAATAGTTCTATTTACTGATACAATTATATATGTACAGAAAACAAAAACTTTCATGTCTTTTTCAATCCTACTGTTGTAGCCCTATACACCACTCTACAGTCTGTGAGATTAGTCATACCTTCATAAAGTAAAAGGCAATGTAAAATAATGAAACAAGTGAAAATAGAACTTCTGGAAGAGAAGAATAGAGTAGAATAGGATGGGATAGGATAGGATAGGATAGGATAGGATAGGATAGGATAGGATAGGATAGGATAGGATAGGATAGGATAGGATAGGATAGGATGGAAAAGAAAAGAATAGAATATTTCTGTTGGAAGGAACCTACAACAGTCATCTAGTCCAACTGCATGACCAGTTCAGGATTTAACAAAATAAGGGCATTGTCCAAATGCCTCTCAAACATTGACAGGCTTGTGGCATTGATCACCTCTCTAGGAAGCCTGTTCCAGTGTTTGACACTCATGCTAAAGAATGTGCAGAATGTTTGACACTCATGCTTCCTAATGTGCAGTTTAGACTTCTCCAGCACAGCTTTATTGCAAGGTTTTTTAAATTAAAGAAATGGGCCAACTCTGATCTGGTTTTCTATCTTTAAAAATAGTAATAATGCATCTTGTTATTGTGTTCTTGTTATCATTTTCTGCTGCCTAGTTTGGCCTAGCTCTTTCCAACCTGAAAATGACTGCACTTATCCACATCAGCTAAAGATTGTATTCTGAGAATAAATGTTCTTTATAAATTTTGGGATCAGTCAGCAAAAAGAGTTATTGATGACTGTGCCATCATCACAGCTGAAATGCAGTTAAGCACTCTATTATTCTTTCAGAAAAGAGAGCACTGCATTTCTGAAGAGTGCCTGGCCTGTGTGAGCCAATTTCTCTAGTAACAGTGATGTGGTGGCCAGCATTTGAAGCAGCTCAGACACAATGCAAGAGCACTCCATCTGTAAAGGAACTTCCCAGCTGAGTCTGCCAGGGGTATGGACCTCACCCAGGGATTTGCAGGGATTTGCTGTCATCTCTCCACCCGCCCCTATGGTTACACTCCAGACAGTTGCCTCCTTTGCCCTCTAATCAGCAGTGGATTTCAGTTCTGAAAGCAACCTGAACTGCCCTGGACAAACCCATAAAGCCTCTCTTCTAAATGTGAAGTGTGACTTGAGGTATCTTTTCATACCACATTCTTGGCATCTTCTCTCGTCTGTGTGGCTGCACTTTCCTACGCAGATATCTGCATCTTCCCTCTGCCTGTCTGCAGAACAAGAGCTTGGCAATGTTTTAGCACGCATGAGTGTTCTTCCTCCCAATCCCATCACTTGCAAAGTCTGATTGACACAGGCACCGTAATGCTGTTATCACACTGTATTAGTGGCCAAATAAGAGCTTCTGCAGCTTCCTGCAGTGACAGTCTCCTTCTGACCGTGTAGGCAGAAGTAAATGCTCACAAGCCTCTCTAAGTTTTTGGTACATGCATCAGAATGAATGGGAAGTTTTGGTACCAGAAGTCAATAACTATGCCGTGTGTTCAAGCGCAGATCTGACAGGCTGGGTCTGCTTCTCGTGAGCCTGCACAGCAATTTCAGGGCTTTATACTGGCTCGTAAACCTGTAAAGGCAACGACTCAGTTCTCATCTCTTTTATGGTTTGGGCTTTTGTCGGGTTAATGGATTATCTGAATTGTAAGAATTATGTTTTATGGCATTTGTGCTTTTTTGGATTTAATAGATTTACCAAGTAATTGTCTTTCCCAGAGTCTGTGGGGTTTTTTCCTGTAGAGATATCCTTCAATACAGTTAAATATTTCATTGTGTATGTTGTTTGTATTCCAGGCAAGTCTGCTTTATTTTCCTGAACAGATATGGAGCTGGGCAAAATTTAATAGTGTACCTTTGCTCTTCTTAGCTACATCAATAATCACTTCTATAGATACTTTGATAACATTATACCACCTCACATACTTACAAAAGAGAGATCTTGGTAGTAACAAATACTATTTACAGCTAACATGCTTGCAGTATATAAAAGATATTGCTCATTAGAGAAAAAAACTTCACCCTTTTCTTAAGTTTCTGAGGTGTGCAGACAAAAAAGACAAAAATAGAGGACTTTTGCTGTTATGGGATATTCTTGAGGTAATGTTTTTCAGTTACCTAGACTGCTCGTGGGTCTGCATATCTCAGACTGTCAGTGGTTCTGAGTGCATAGGAGAAGTAAAAAGCTGTGGGGGAAAAAAAAAAAAAACCACAACAAAACAAACCCAAAGAAAAACCACAAAAGGCTGCTGTGGTTGACTGTGCTCTTAGCAGGGTGTTAGACTAGATGGTCTCCAGAGGTGCCTTCCATCCCCAGGGATTCTGTGACAGTAATTCTGCAGATCTTAAGTTCAGAGTATACCCATGTGCAGACTATTTTTCTCAAAAAATGTATTTTTTCTGTATAAGAAACTGTGATTCTATATTTAATGAAATTAATTTCTCTATTTACAATATATTTCTTCTTATGCTTTCAAGAGAAAATTTGAGTTCAAACATTTTTGTTTAAAAAAAGAAGGAGAAAATACAGGACATAAGAAATTCAGCTTCTGTGGCATTTACCACTTCTGCAGCAATCCAGATCTAACTCTTCCTTGGAATTAGCACACCCTCAGCGTGATCTCTGTCTGAACACAGAGCAATGAAGATTGTTGTGATTTACATCTGACAGCTGGGATTGTTCCCCAAGGAGTTCAGTCTGGAGTCAGTGTCTCTAAAGGATTGATGACCACTAAAGCAATGGCATTATTAAATTTAAACGGGAAAAAAGCCAATGTTTTACAAGTGACCATTTAATTTGGAAAGAAAGCAGCATTGAAACTCTCACTCCTCTTCATCATGTAATTACACTTTAGACAAAAAGTTGGTTCCAGTTGCCTTATGAGGCTCCAACAAAAATAGTGTGCAGCCAGCCCAGGATATTTCTGTCAGCCTTTAAAAGCTCATTCAGCTCCATTGTAGGATTAAGAATGTTCTTGTGAATAACAGGGAAGTCTTGAACTGACTAAGGACTTAAAAATCAAATTAATCCTCCATTAAAACACAGCTTTCTCACCTTTTTCTAACAAGCACAGAATGTCAGGAAGCAATTGACTACATGTTATTGAACCAAGTATTTTCTCATTAACTTTTTAATTTGGTCGATAAACTAAACGTCTACTATGCAGAACAACAGGATTTTCTAATCATGTTTATTTTTACATTTATGAAGCAAAATTGGCTTTGAGGAAGTCAGGTTGTGAAACAATAGAGGCACATCCCAATCTAGCATTTCCATAGCTCCTCTCCGGTCAGAGAAATATCATAGACATAAATCAGAGAATGATCTGCTGAAATGTGAGGAGAGTAGAATAAAACACGATGCTATTGGTTTTAACTTTGCCTATTTTCCTTTTAAAATACTGCAACACCATACTCCTACACACAGAGAGGTTGCTCATTAAAATGATACACACCAAATGAATGATACATAAACATAAAAACAAGGAGGGTTGTTTAGTAGAGACCTCTGACTTGCTATTCCTCTAAACTCACATTTTACAGTCACATGAATTCACATGGAATGAATGTTTTTCATGTAACTTTTCAAAATATTTATTGTATTTTGCTATTTTTAGAGGACGAGAACACTAAAAGTAGGGCAACAAAGCATAACACCAAAGAAAACCCACCATGGGCAAATGGTGTTTACAAAGCCACGATAAAGCAAGGAAACATCAATAGCTGACTGAAATAGCTGGAACCATGAGCATGTCAGTAACTGTGGCCCTGACTCTCAGCAGCAGAAGTCAGTAAAGACAGGAGCCAGGTGATGCACCAGATTTCATATGGACACAAGTGTGTGCCTGTTTCTTTTGTGCCATATTGTCCCTGAAGAACCTTCCCGGGGAGCTGCTCCTCCCATCTCCCTAGGGTGAGGGAGTGCACTGAAAAGTGAAAGAAAAATAAAGAACCCATCTGAGTCTTTGGGTTTAATAGGATCAGACTATGCAATTTGGAAACAAGCTTCTTATTTCATTAGCTCTGATAGTTCCAGTAACAGATATTTACAGGTGATCTGAGGAAGGAAAAGGAAAAATGGAGAACAGAAGAAAAAAAACCAACAATATGCAAGAAAACAACTGTGGCTTTAGAAACCATTGATCTCAAGCTGAAGAATCCAAATCTAAAAGTTCAGAAACCACCTGAAAGAGCTTGGGTTAGGATAAATTTAAAAAAAAAAAAAAAAAAAAAAAAAAAAAAAAAGTAATTTAAGATGGGATACATCTCATCTGACTGCAGCTGTCTAAAATTTAGGCAGACTTAATTTCTGAACTAGGGTATAACACACTGAGAGATAAGCAATTTCAGAGTCATTAACTGTCAAAATTATAGACATGGTTTAGGAGAGAATGATTTTCTTCTGAATGCATTTACCTCTCACGGGTGCCTTTTAGAGAATCATAAACATCAGGCTTATACTGGACAGTCAACATTTCCATCCAGAGAGAGATTTTGTGTTGCACACCCAACAAGATTCCCAGAGAATCAAGCAGGTTATCACAGTGGCATGATAATTTATACAGTGGAATAATGTCAAAATTGAGAATTGTTCTTACCAGGTGAATCTAAGTGCTCACTCAGAAACTAGCATAAAGGAAATTAATTTTCATAGTAGCAATATCAAACCTCATAAACTCTCTGACTACACTGATTGTTCTAATCATGCAATCCAATCAAGTCTCAACATTTTTTAGCCTATAAACAGACATAGATGGTATTATTATGACAATTCCTAGTGAGGTTGTAATGTAGCTATAACTACTTATAGTTGTTTGAAACACAAATCTTTCCCTTAGAAATGAAATTTTGAAAGAAGTTAATTTTATTTAAATTGTTTTAGGGACCTCCAATGCCAATTATTTCTAATTAAATTAAGTTAAAAGGAAAAATGTAGTCTGCTTGATCATGCAATTTCTTAAAATTTAGACTCCTATTATCATTGTTTTCCAAAAAATAGCAATCTGAATTGTTCAGGAATTAAAATGTCCATTTAGATTCAAGCTCTAAGTAATTTTTTTAACTTCCATAAAAGTATCACTCAGTAACTTACAGAACAAAGAATCATTAAAGCTTTTTGAGATATCCAAATTTCTGCATGTTGGCAAAACATCTGGCAGTCAGTTGATTTTGCATAATTAAATCCACTATGTCAGGGGCATGTGCAGCTTTTACTTGCTGTGGGGGTGATAGAGGAGGTTTTCTTCAAAAAGGCAGTTGACTCACAATCGAATATTTCAAGGTCAGTTAAAGACACTGAAATAAAATCATTACAGATAATATAGAGGTTTCAATGGTAATGAACTGTATTGAATAACTATGAAATGGAACAGACACTTTTCTATTTGTGCAATAGGAATTTTAGTTCCTATTTATTTAGGTAATTGCTCAGATTGAAGGGCATGATGTGTTCTTTCTTGCATACACCACATATTCCTAGCTGTTCTTTATATTTTTATTCTGAAGTCCCAATTTTAATGGAAGAAAAATAAGAGTGATTTTTATCTTGGACACAATTTCAAAGCTTGCACCAACATGCCTCCACAAAACCATGGGGATGTCTCAAAAGTTGTGAGCAGCAGTGAAAGGGTGTGTAATGAAATGTGTTCATGTTATTGCTGAGTGTCAAGAAAGACTTTTCTTCTCCAGTTGGAAGTCCTGCAAGTGGGGAAACTCTCTCCTGAAATCTGATGCTGTGATAAATCCCTCCCGCCCCCAGAGACTGAGCCCTGCTCCCTGCACCTGTGTGGTGCCAGAACCTCCAGGCAGGGTCAGCCAAGAGTAGATGAAGAAAGGATTGAAAGCACTGATTGGAAGAACAGGAACCCTGTGAGCTGAGCTGCAGCATGTTGGTGGATGGTAAAACAGGGGTGGAACATGTAGCTTTTGAATTAAAGAGAGGAATCAGAGGAAAACGGGCTGGAGAACCCGTTTGAAACACATCACTGTGAAACAAGGGAGATAATTTTTCTTTTGTGGCTATATCTAAGGCATTTCAAGCCATTTTAATTTCTCAAAAGGGAAATGAAATAAATCTGTTATTAAATTTATATGAGAACCTAACAAGCTAGCAGAACATCCCCCAGTGATTTACATGAGATGCTCTTATTATCCATGGATCACTGACATGATAGAGCATAATGACATCAGAAAGAGTACTTGGAGACCACTATTTATTGTCAATGAGCAGTTAAGAAGCCCTTAGCTTTTTGGAGCCTCAGTTTATTGTGTCAGTCTGTGGAGAAACAGACTAAAGGCAGCAATAACTCCATACGATGAAGCCAACTGGCATCCTAACAGCATGCCTGCTCATATTGTACTTGGAAGGGCTTTTTATTCATGACTAGCTCTGTGTGAAATAATCTCATTTTTCATTATATTGCTGTGTGTCCATCTCTTGGAATATTAATATATCAGTTTGAATTCAATCAGCTCTGCATGTAGAACAACTAAGTTTTTAATTCACAAAAATTTCACATATTTCACAAAAATAGACATAGCCAGAGTGTAAGCACAGAAGTGTTAATGACTGCTTTTTTTAGCTTCAAAATTACCATGAATAATCCAGCATTTTAAACTGCCATGTTCACTTGAGTTAGGTTCACTCGCTGTCCCTAACTGGTAAGGGGAGGTGCTAGCCTCACTTGCCACCTGGTTAGATTTTCCAGAAATCACCTTCAGGCTTTGCTGATGTTGCTACTCATAGGGCTAAAAACTCTTTGAAATTAACTGCAAAGTCTTTTCACTTTACTTTTCACTTTCATCCTTCTACTCCTCTCCTGGAAATTGTCCTTTGCCATAAAACCAGAGAATTTGCCTTAAACCAGGCCAGGGATGTGATACCATCAAGTGGACAATATTTTCCGTATATTTCCTTATTTTTCCCTATGCCTAATTTTTGTGCTGCTTGATTTTTGAAGATTTTAAACACTATGAGGGAAGGAAAATCTGTTAGTACAATGTCTTGTGCTGTGAGATATATTGCTTCCTGACTGCAGTTGTTAAGTAATATCACAGTATATCATTGCAATAATAAAATCTGTCTCGCTGAAAGAGCTGCAAATTCAAACATCTGTGTCGCCCGGACGTTGTGAAATCCTGCCTTGAAAATCCTGGTCTAAGATGTCAGATGTGCCTTCAGTGGTCGTTCCCTCCCAGCCAGCAAAACAGTCCTGTTGCACTGTTTATTTTCATCCATGTTTTTTCAGAGTTTTAAATAAAAGATGGCATCAAAAATCGTTGTTATTCCCTACAGGTCCTGATTCAAAGCCTTTGGGAGTAAATTCTTTCCATTGGTTTAGGTGGTCTGACATAAATCCCAATACCTGAGGATTTTAGAGCTATTATGCCTGTAGGATATATCTCTGGAAATCATTCTCATTCTGGTATTAGTAATGGGTATCATATTAGTATATTATATACAACTGCCTTGTACACCTTACTTTATTTATGTGGTAATCATTACTAAATTATGTCAAAGGACAGTTACGAAACATTTAAATAATATAAAATGTTTCCTATATTTAAAAAAAAAAAATAAAATCCAGAGATTAAAATATTTCAAAGTGATTGATAGAATCTTGTAAAAATAGATGAAAAAAACCAGATCTATCATAAGTAGGAAGGTGATTTCTTATGGAATAATTAAACAGCAATGAATTCCTATCAAGATATCAGCTGTTTCTATTCAACCAATGAAACTCTGATTCTACCTGCATTACTTATGTTTGTCCTCTTTTATAAAGAAAACAAAAATAAGCAAGAATTTTTACCCTTTTCCTTCAGTGCTCATTGTCTCATTTGATCTATCCCACCTTTATGGATGATTGAACTCTAATCTTATTTATTTGACAACCATAGAGATTAAAAAAATATCTGTATAGAGATTATATAAAGATCAGATATCTAAGTGCAAAGTCATTGGGACTTGCTACTGTGAAACTGGTGAAACTCCTGCATGGGGTAAAGTGGTAAGTTAACTTGACATTCTCAAAATAGAACACCTAGGTTTCATCAAAGGAATTCACTGGCTATCATAATTCTGTTTACTGAGAAATATCAAATAAAGTTGTTTTATTGAAACATTGACAATTTTCATCATTTGCATTAAGCTCTACTCCATCTTAACACACATTCAAGGTGTTCAGCACTACCTCCTGCATGTTCACATACTGTCCAAATAACAGTGAGGAACAGGTGTGTCCTGAAAACCAACAGAGATTGTTTACATCAAAGGGCAAGCAGCTGTGCCATTCTAAACATTAGTCTGTTCTGCTGGAAAAGCTGTAAGGCCCTGCTTGTTGCTTCTAGTATCCATTTGCCAACTGGATTTAACCAGTATGATCCTTAGGAAATGCTTCCTAATCACCAAAGAGACAAGTATCCGCTCGTCTGGTGAAGCACTCCATGCATTCCTCAATTAACAGAACGTGAATCACCACATTTCCGATCCTTTTCCATTACTGCTGCTACTGCAGTTTTCCTTTACCTCAGTAGGCCTTGGGGAAAAGGCTGTTGGGGTAGGAAAGTGGTGATGTTTCCCTTCTTTATTTGTCTGTTCTGCAAACAAAGGTACTGGACAGGCTTAGCAGAAATTGTGTTTGAAGAGAGGGCAATTACAACATTTTGCATTCATATGTTTTAAAGTTCTGGGTACCATCTCAAAAAAATATCAGCTGCCCAAAAGTTCCACTAATTTTTGCTTTGGGCAACAGCTCATAATTATTTTTGGAGCCTGCATGCTTTACTCTTGGCCGGTCCAGCTGAATTTCTTTCAGACGCTCTTTATTGAGGAATGCATGACCACTGTATTGCAAACCAGGGCATTAGCATAAGCTGTTTACAGTTATCCCTTAATGTCTGCAGAATAACACCCAGGAGAATAAGAATTTCCTTTGTATACATTCTTAGAAGTGCCAAGGTCTTTACAATTCTGCTTTTGAAGGACACAAACAACAGAAATCTTTTCAGATTACCTTTCAAACATTATTAATTTTTTTTAAATTATCTAAAGTAACAGGATTAGAGATGCTACTGTATCCCATGCAGTCCTGAACAGGTTATTTGCAAGATGGTGCACCAGATACTCTTTACAATTGCCTGATGAGGTGGTAGTTTTGTTTTTTCCACTGACCCAGATGCTTTCTGGATGTGTATGCTATTTCCAGTTCCTTCAGAACTTGTCCTTGAACCATCAATGACTGGCATCAGGAGACTGGTTTTTTTCACTGGAGGTACCTAATCTTTCAGTTCTCAGTGCTGTGCTTTCTGAGACTATCTAATTTATTTGTTGTGTAAGCTTCATGAAGTATTGCAACTCTCTGGCACCTTTGAAATTGCAACATCTATTGCACATTTTAGGGTCAATTCTGTTCCTATCAAAGACTGCTTTGGGATTGAATTATTTTGCACAACACTCACTTTCCATTCTCTTAATGCATCATTTAAACTCCCTCCAAACTGGCAAAGCTCATTTAATTGCTTTAATCCTGCCACATATTCAGCAAATGTTTCATTTTCTTGATTTTATCTCTAAAAGGGAAAATGCTTTGCAATCATAAGTGGCTTTAGGGAGAGGTAATTTTACAGAACTTCCACAGTCTCAGCAAATGTTTTGTCTTTTGTTTTAAAATAATCTATAATGCTATGCTACGGGATATCGTTGTGGTGACCATTATGCTCAGCAAAACAGCCAACTTTTATATAATATTGAGGTCATAAAATAGAGTTCAAGTCTTCCAGCATAGGTCACAGAATCCTTCATCGACCTATCAGGTAAACTATCTTATTCAAATCAGTCTACACTTTCTTCTCTCCTACACTCCACAAAATAAAGTAATTCTTAGCACAAACATCGCAGGCATCTGCACACCTGGACAAGCAGTTCCTGTTTCACTGTGTTCTGCAGAGTGATTCCATTCTCGCGGCTGACCTGACTTTCACTTCCCAGATACCAAAAACACGAGAAATAAAAATTATGATCTAGAAAAGTGATGTGTTGCTGCTCTGAAAGACTTTTAAAGGTGCTGTAGGTGCAGACAGGGAAAGCTACTCCATCAGGTAATACCTCATTTCTAACCACTCTAGGAGTGGCTCAGTCTTTAGTTGTTCACATCCAATGCTTACCACAGAATTTTCTTTCGCTTATTTAGCATTCAGGGCAAGGCAAATCTGGTGATAAACCTGGACTTTGGAATAAAGGATGGGGTAGGGTATCAGATATTACTGTTTTGGTGTGTATCCAGCACGAGGTTCAGGGCCTGAGAAGCAGACGCTCACAAGCACCACTGTAGTGAGGAATGCTGTGTTCACACAATACTACACACCACTAAGTTACTTTTCCAGTCTGGTGCACAAAGCCAGATCAGTGATGGGCATTCACACTGAAGTACTGGGAAGGCTTCAGTCCAAGGGCCTGAGATACATCAGCTTACATTATACTGAAAGTCTGGCTGACAATTCATTTCCAGTACATTTGCTGTATACACAATCACTTAACATGGATTTTAGACAACACTCAGAGCAGAATTCAGCATTTCATTGAGTAAGGCAGCTACCTTTGGTCATCTGCATGAACTCGGTGGTAAAACTCCCCTTACAACTGAAAAGCATTTGCCCAGCAGCATAGTATGCTTCATGTATATCTGTACGTTTAGGCAGTAAAGCTCACTTCTGGATATCTCCTTTAAAGTGAGGTAAATAGCTCTCTGCATTCCACCAACTGCATTAAACAAATCTCCAGTGGCTAAAGTGAGACCTTCAGTACACATATCCTCAGAAAATCACAGTTTTGTGTCTTAACCTGTGAGTTGAATCCATTTGTGGCCATGTGTTCTCATGCACTAACTCAGCTACTTCTGGCCTTAGCTTTTTTATGCAGCATCTTTAAAATTAGGATAATGTATCTCCTTTATTTCTGAGGGCTATTGTGAAAATGAAGAATGATCAAATGCTGTAGGGAAGCTCATTGTATCAGGGTATAAGAAGGAATTTAATAATTACCTCTTCAGCACAGGTTTTAATATGTATGGGGAACGACACAATGCAACAAGTAATAAAACACTTTTCTTCATATGAGTTTAATAAGGCAGAGACAGTATCAAAAAAGAAGTATATGATCAGATAGTTAATGATTTGGTCACAGTTCATAAATACAGAGACAGATTGTGCAGGCAACCTTCACTGCGGCATTTCCTAAGTCTCAATCTTGCTTTTTCATCCTTAGTAACATCTTAAATGTACTTTTTTACATATTTTATGTGCAGAAAATTTATGGCTATATAAAACTTGTTTTACTTCCATGTTTCCTCCTCACAAAAACCTATGCCAGTAGATTTCCATAAAGTTTTTATTTCTTAATCCACTACTAAGATCAACAAACTGAAAATAAGGTTATATCTGTTTTTTGACAATATTGATTTGGTCTGAAAAAATACATCGGCTTCCTCATCCCCTATAACTGCCTGACATGAGCATTAAAATTAAGCTGAGAGCCCAGCGTAGGAATTATTTGATGTCTTTTTTTTCTGTCTTAAGCCTGCCCTAAAACTATTGATAATAACAGGAACTACATCCTACAGAATTGAGAAATTTTAGAATATTACCCGCATTATTTTTCTATAGGAAATATAGTGACTAATGTCTTGGATTCTTGAGATAATCCCTTGTTTTTTTAATTAAAGGAATGCTGGAGAATTGCAATACAAATATTGTAATTTACTTGATGATAATTCAGAAAGTACTTAGAGGCCAATCAATGATTACCCCCTTACATAAATTTGGATATGAGGAGAGACAAAAGCAATTAAAAAAAGAAAAAAAAAGAAAAAAAAGCAACAAAATTGCACATTTATTTCCCAGCATCAATAAAATGAGAAAGAAAGGGTCAAGGTGGAGAAAAAACATAAAAATGCCTACATGGTTCCTGCTGACATGCAGATCAGACATGAAAGTAACTCATATTTCATCAGGGATTAAGAATCATCTGAAAGATTTTTTAATAGATTTACAGAATATTGTAGATGAAATGACGCAGCCTTGGAGGAAGGTCTTGATGGTATCCGGACTGGGGAATGTAACTGATTGCTGTGCCTGAGGTTCCTTTGGCAGTTTGCAGGGTTTAAGGAATTTTGCCATCTGATCTACCTAAGATCATTTGTGGCTGATGATTTGTTATCAGTTACCTGTGCCCTGCCTTAAAATCAACACGTATTTCTGAAGAATATGCAACACAATATAATGCTAGATGCATTTTAGAAGACTTTATAGATTGACATGCACACCTGCTTTTTCCTCTCAATCACTTAGAGAGTTAAAATTTCTTATTCCGTTTCCTAAATCTCTTCTGTTGTTTGTTTCAAGACATTTGTTACATGCCTACCACTTTCTGAGCACTGTAAAAGAGCTAACAAAACTGAACATACAGAAAATATCCCCAGCAATTGAGCAACAAATTAAACATCATATAACACTGCAAGCTGTACATAATGTGAAAAGGAAAAAATATACCAAGGAATATGCTTTCATTCACAAAATGAAATAATTATTTCAATGGGTGTGTAATTTAAGTAATGAATGTATTTTCTGTATTTGAACATGATATTTTCTGAGGTTTCTCTGTCACAAATTTTTATTGAAAGTCAATAGACTCAAGAAAGTCATGAAAACACTATTGTTTCTTCAGTATGTAAAAAAAATTAAAGGGGATAAATTAGTGTTTATGCAGGATGTGTAGTTCTTGTGACCAGAAATGAAGCTCATCTCTAAATGTCTGTTAACCAGTAAGAATCTTCAATAAAATTTCCAATCCATTGCATGTGTATAAATGGGATTCAGGTTAAAATACCTCTCTGGATTCACACTGAAAAAGCTTTATCGGGTAGGGAAATTTCACTGTGTTCATGACCAGTTTATTTTCTTTACTCTTTACAGCCTCTCTTTACTACTATCTATCCATGACTATTCATAACTGGTACTTTTCTACAGAGGTCTGTAAGAAGGTGCTTTTAGTAAACTGAGAAAAATAAATGAGGCAAATATGGCCTAAAATGACAATAATAAATAACTATAAGGCCCAGAGATGTGTTCTTTTAAAACCTAATCTTGGAAGTTATATTTCACAATGTCAGCTCTCAACATCATGAGCTAAAGAAAAAAAATGGAATTCAGTCTTCCAAAGTCTGAAGATTTAGAATCCAGTTTAATCCAAATTGTGTAGGTCAGCCCCATCTGTACATTACATAAAGCTACAAGGAACTAATGATACTGAACTGACTAATGCTAGGTGTTGTTTATACCAGATTGCTTCAGTCTGAATCTGTAGGATTTTTGGCAGGAATATTGTCTACATTGTTTCTTGATCCACTAATTACATATACAGAATATCATGTGATATCAGATGGAAGGATCCAAAAAACACTGAACTTTGACGAGACAGAAGAGTTCTTATATGAGGATTTTACATAATGGAAATCCTGAACACACTCCAATTACAGGAGGTTTCTGTAATCAGAATCCAAAAACTAGAGTCCAGTCTTGCTCTGAAATTCAAAGACTGTGCCAGGTTTTATGGGAGGAGGTGGCAGTGTCAAGCACAGAGATGAGGAAACTCAGCTGAAGGCTTTGAGGAAGGCAGGCTGGCTGCAGCAAGATATTAAAACAGTCCATACCAACCAGTGCAGTTGCAGCACAAAGCTGACAGAAGGTTGGGTTGATTTTTATGAAGTGTGCTGATGAATACAGATGGGAAGCAATAATAGAAATAATAATAAGTATGACTCCTCCTTTGGGCAGTTCAGGCTATCTCAGCAGCCATGGAGTCCTTACCTTGAGTGTAGTAAGAGAATTGGACACTTGATTGTCAAAAGAATTGTTTTCCTACGTGTGCTCAGGAACGTTCCTATAACAGAAGGTCATCAGAGCTCTGTTCAGACTGTAGCCTCTGCACTGCCCAATCATCAGGTGCTGGGTCATGAAGTGATAGTCTGGACCTGGCTGCACAGATAACTTTTTTATATAAAGCAAAGTAGTCTGGATGCTCAGTACAACTGGAGAGCTCAGCAGAAACCAGCCTAGACCTAGGGCAAACAGGAGTTTTAACAAGCACCTCTTAGGTGCCATAAGTGCTGGGGAAGACATTCTGTTCTTAGATGACACAGCTGAGGTTTTCCTCCTGATAAGCCAGCCTGCCTCTAATCATTTCACTTTAGAAACAGGTGCCTTTCACTTGTCTGTGATAACCTCATGGTCAGAGCATTGCAAGACCCAGTTCTGGCCACAGCCTGAGAGGGAATTATATACCCTGCTTACTTGAGGAATGTTTTAAAGCAGTGTATTGCCTAACTCAGGCTGTTGGTTGCTCTCCAACTCTCTCAGTTGTGTTCTTTTTGAACAGTACTGAATATGATTCAAAATTCAGTATGCAGAGAGAAAATGTGGAAGGAACCCAAGTCTGTACTATAGGGATTAGAACAGTCAAGTGCAAGTGGGATTCCATATGTCCAGTATTGCTGTGATTTTTTTAATTGGGAATTTGTAATTTTTAGGTTTTTTTTTTCATTATTAAAGTTTCTATTTTCAAAATTAAATTACTTTTGACACAAGGAAATTGTCCTTTGAAGCACATATCTAGTTAGTGCCCCTACATGTACACAGGACAGCAAACTGTCCTGATCTGACACAAACCTGTTCCTTGCAAAAAGAGGTTCTGGGTTCAAATAAGAACAGCCATAAGCTCAGAAGTACATTGTGCCTACATAAAAGTTGTCCAGACCCTGAAATATGATCCAGACTTCATCGATACATTCCACTGACTGGTCTTTTAACACTGTGGACATTTTCCTCCAGACTTTGTTTTCTCCTCACAACTTGCTTGGCTTTTAAGGTCTTCGTTCTGAATTTAATCATGAAGCAAACTAAAATGCCAGGATCAGTTCAAGCAGTGATTTTCAGTTGTATTAGTCCACCCACTCTGCTGTTCAATCTGGGCACTTTCCAAATTTATCCACAGAGAGAAGTGATATTTGAGCTAAGCTTGGAATACTGAGGAAAAACTGGGGAAAAAGTGCTTCAAATGTAATGAGCACCAGAAAGAATTTACTGGTATAGAAAACAACAAGTTCCACTCTGCTTCCATGGTGTGAGATGGTAAAAAGAACAATTTCTTACATTTCTTTCCTATTTATGTGTCTAATGATATGCTTGGTGTTTTATGCCATAGTGCTAAACTGTCTAAATAAAATGCCATGAGAAATGTGTTAATTTGGGGGAAACAAAGTAGCTACTTTGCATTGATTTCTATGAAAGGAGACTATATCTGAAAAAGAAGTCTTACTTTACAAAACCAAAATGAAACTAAGAAATAGGAGAATAAAAGGCATTGTGAGCTTCCGTAGTTTCAAAAAGTAAGGGGGGAAGATCTGAATGTTCTCATCAGTCACAAATTAGGATTTGTTCCATTCCATATAGATTTTAAAACTTGACAGGGGAATAATTTATATCTCAGAAAAAAGGCTTTCTTTGTGGAAAAAGACTAGTCATCATGATAAATTCCATGTAGTTTAAAAAGGTTTTTTGGATATCCCTTAACAATTTTTTTAAGTTATTAATTTCATTGAAAATGCCATAAATTTTTCTTCAGCTGGAAATCCTAGTTGACATTACAATAGCATGGGTTATAATGCATCATTATTGATATTGACTGAGTAACTTCAAGCTGCAAGACTGTATAAAAATTCCGGTTATTTTAGCAAGTTTCAGATTGATCTTGCAGTATCAAATTCAGCATATTTATTTATTTATTGTGTGGTTGATTTTTTCATCCAGGGTGAAGCTCATTGCATGTTTTGTGGGCCATAGCACAGAGCAGCCACAACTGAGTGACAGATTCTTTGGAAATGGAACAAAAAAAATTCATTACTGAACTGTTAATATCTACTGAGAGAACCTTGTTAGGAAATCTCTCTGAAACAGTTTGTTCATTGTTGTCATTATTAATCACAAAAATACTCCTGAGGAATTGATGGTTATGTATTTCATTGTTTTCAGTTTTATTATTGCTAGCCAGTTTTGTATTCATAATGTCATTTTAATCTTCTTTTTACTGGTAGTTGAATGACTAATAGGTACATTACTTTGCAAAACGTCTTCTGCAAATGCAGAGCTCATCAGAATTTTAAAATTTCTTGTAGATGAAAATTCTGAAATGAGGTCTATTTCCTCATCAAATTTAAAGGGATGAAATATTCTGAATAATTTCCTTAAAATGTGAAAACAATACAACTTTTTCATAACAAATATAAATCCCATAACTCTGTTTCACGATACTCGCAGACTTAGGCTAGTGGCTCAATTGTAGCAAGATCCAAAATAGTTTCTGTCTCCAATTAGCAGTTGTACAGTTTCCTTAAGAGGCTGTTATATCTCTTCATTTGGTAAATATTAACGAGCTGAAGTGCCAGGGGCTTTTGTGAGGTTTGAAGAGGAAAAGCAGTAAAGGCAGATCATCATTAATCATCTGCGTCACTTGCAGTAAAGTCTGTATTTTCGGTAAACTTTGCTGGAGCATGGGAAATGGTTTTGAAACTTGTATTCAGCAAGAGAATGGACTGTACACTAGATGAAAATTTATAAAAGCAATCAGACGCATTCCTCACAAGAAAACAACTAAAAATATATGACTTCCAAATAATTTAGCTGTGAAGTTCCTTGCTCTAAGAAAGAACTGAAGACTGGAATTTAGGGGATTTAGTATCTTTATTTATGTAGCTGGATTTATAGCCTGAGACACCCAAGTTTTAGGTTTCTTCTGAGTTACGAAAAGCAGCATTGGGGAAAAAGGGCTTCTATGTCTCAGATAAATAGCCTAAATATTGGTTAATACCTATTATTCCTGGCTAGAATATGGCCTTGTATTAGAGCCAGTTAAAGCCATTTTTCACCAGTGATTGAAATTCTGAGAATGTAACATCAAAATTTCTGTGTTTTCAATAACATTTTCGAACTCAATAAATTAGTGAAATTTTACACAAACTATATTCTCAGACCTTCTCTTACCCCAGAACAACTGACTATGTCTTACAATGTGTTACTGTCTCCTTGATGTTTAGCTATTGCAAATATTTCAGCAGCAGAATTATGACTGGTGCACGTGTATCCAATGCCTTGACGCTGTTAAGCATATTTTTGAGTTTAATGAATTATGCCTGGTTATATCTTTTTCCTATTTCTAAGAAGTATCCTCCAAGAAACAAAAAACCTCTCATTTAGCTCAAGGAGCTGACCTAAATTAATCATGGTGTTGTTGCAGAGTCATGAACTTTTTCATTTTAGAATCTTTCTGTGGATCTCATCACAATATGAAAAAGAGGAGCATTTATTGCCAGTTATGTGACTGGTCAGTAATGAACCAGTGATATGACTGCAGTTTATTACAGAAAACAGAAGTCTTTTTCCTTTGTTCTTTTCACTAAAGCATGGATTTATGAAACCAGTTGCATATATTGTCACTTTTGGAGTATCTAAAACTGTATTATGGAGCTAAGTGGGTTATACCTAACTGAAGTAAATTTAAGTTAACTTTTAAAACTAATTAAAATTTACTAGCATAAACAATTCCAAGGTTGTGTATCATTTTAGAGGAATCTTTCAGGAGCAAAGAACATAAAACCCATTAATTTCTCCATATGTTAAAAAGCTACATAACTAAGTGATTCTCGTGCTACCTCTTTATTTTGGCTTTCATTCTGCATAGGTTCTACTGGCAACCGATAAATGTTGTAGCTTAAAGATATGCACTTATTCAATTTCCTTTAACAAAGAAAACACTAACCATGTTTACTACAAATCATGAATTTAAACCAAACTGCATAACAATAACACACTTTTCTGCAAAGGATATGGAAGTAGAGCTCTTTGAAAGGTGGAAAAACATTGGCAATCAAAAGCTACATGAAAGTAATCTTATTTTTATTACATACAAGGAACATTTTCCCAGGAGTGCTGATGCCTGCCAGAAAATAAATAAGAAACTAGGTTAAAAGAAAGAAGGAAAGATTACTTGAGTTAAGGTGTTTGGCCAGGCTTTCCTTAGCTTCACATACCCAGGAGGAGTTGGGATTTTTCTGTGCTCAGCTGCAATTGGTGGAAATGTCTGCCAAAAGACTTTGTTATAGCCTAAACCACAGCTGCAGGAGCTCCCCTTCTGTTGCATCATTCTATATTCACATTTCTAAGCCTGACTCTAAATCTGAAAGCCAGCACCCATTGCTTCTTAAAGAGCTACTGCCTGGTGCCAGTACTTCAATCACTAGCCCTGAGGTAAGATCAGAGTGGGTAAAAGAAAGAACAAAAATAAACCAAAAAAGATCCTTGTTTAAAATAATAATAATCATCAAACTCACAAAAAGAGAAATTAATTGGGCACAGGTGACTTTGGTATTGAAAGGTTTTTGAAAGGAGCCTGTCTGCGAGGAAGCCATGGAAATGGAACATTTGAAGTTACCATTCTGACTTTGGAAGAAGTCAGGGAGCTCTTAGAGAGGATAAAGCCACTCTGAACGAGGTAAAGCAAGACCTGCATTCGGTTTGTTAAACAAGGCAAGAAGCTATCACCACATGAGTATCTCTCTGCAGGGCTGTAGATAAGCTGATAACTAACCTTAGCTACGAGGTTGTTTCCCTGCTTTGGTGTGGACTGTTCCTGGGGCTACACCAATTCAGGGGCTGTAGCATGTTTTCAGCTTCTGGGGTTGAGAAAGGGCTGATGAGACACAGCAGTGGCTGCTCCTCCTGCACAGATGCTGACCATGCACCCTGCTAACAGGAACTGCTGCCTCAAGCCATGAATTCCTGGAGAAATTGCACGGGGTGGCTTATCCCTGGCACGTCCCCATGATGCCTCACCCCATGCAGGTGCAAGTCCTGCCTGCCCTGCTCCCCACTGGCCATCACAGATCAGGAGCTGCAGCGCAGATAGATTTATCTCTGGAAGTTATTCACCTGCAGGGAAGAGACTGATAGGACAAGTCCTTCAGGGAATTGCTGGGAAGGAAAGGGTTCAGTCAGGAAGCACCAGGTACTGATAGGCATCTGGTATCAAAATGTCTGCTGCAGCTTTGTGAGCAGAGCCCAGAGAGGGTTCCAGGTCAGACACAGCCCTGGAGTGACTGTGTGAAGGAGCAGGGCTGTGGCAGAGCTGGAGACCAGCTGGGAATACAACCAGAAAGGCCCATGGCCCTCCAGAGGCTGAATTGGTGTTAAAAAGACTAAACAGGTAACAACCTGTTCAGACAGCCAGGATCTGCAATTAGGTGAAATGAGGCATGCCAGTATTTTTTTGCTTAATATTTCCTGTGGTTCTAGTTGTAAACCTCACAAAAGCTGCTATTTTCAGGACACTTTGACTTTTTAGCTATTACAGCAAGAATTGCTTTTTTTTTCCCCCTATAATTCAGTGTGTCTTCTGAACTTACAAAAAACACGAAATAATTGGCTCAGGTTCAGTTTGACCTTACAGTCAGTTTGGGGTCAGTTCCTATTTTTACCTATGCTCGTTTTCCCATGCTTAGTTTAAGGATAGCAGTAAATGATTGAAGTACTTTTCTAATTGCAACTTCATTTCCATGTAAAGTGAAAGATAGACTCTTACTTGGAGATTACCAGACAAGCAGTTAAAGAAAAGATAGATGGCTTCTGTTGTTCCTTAAGGCTTTGCTAAATAAGATTGATTTCAGCTCTTAATCTTTTTTTGGTAAAAAAAAGCCAGTAGATTGTTTTTAAAATTAAAAAAGGCCATATTCCCTTCACATTCAAAAAGTAAAGATTGATGTTTCTTCATCTGGTGGATATAATATGCCCAAAACAACACCCCCCCCCAAAAAAAAAGCTGCAAAACAACCACAACCCACAACAAAACCAGACATGAGATCTCTCCTTATTTTACATCATACACTGAAAAAAGACTTAAAATATTTCTGTTTCTGTTTGAAATTTTATTCAAAACAATTGATATTGCATGAGGGTTTGGGGCTTTTTTGTCTGGTGTTTTTTTAGTTGGTTGGTTGGTTTTTGTTGAAATGTCTTTAGTGTATTTATATTGTCAGTCAGGATATGAATTTTAGTGTTTACAGAATATATTGATTCCCATGTACAAGACTTCTAACCAGAACATATTAGGAGCTCATAATCAGTACGGAGACATATCTGTTTAGAAAAAGACATTAAGATTTATTTCTCCATTTCCTTTGTAAATTTTAATGGGAAGACATCTGACTACTTAAAAATTCTAGAAAGGTGTTCAGAGCATCTGTGCTTTCTTGAAAGGCAGCCAAAACATCATCAACATGTCTCAGCCACAGTCTCTGTCAGCTTCGACAACAGACACGAGATTCTGCCCAGAGGATGATATGAAGATATTAGTAAATACTGGACTCAAATCTGTTTACAAGAGTTTAGTGACAGAAGGCAGCAAATAAAGTCAACAAGAACTTGTTGGAATGATGTGAAATCACAGACAAGTTCTGGTTCATGCTCGGGCTCCATTATTATCCACAAAGGGCCAATTTGCTGTGCCCTGTACCCAGCTGGGCACAGCAGCACCATTAAGATCTTCCCTTTTACGCAGGAACTGGAAAGCCAAAACCTGTAATCACACACACGATCCTTCATGAAAAGAGAGGAGAGGTAAGAAAGGGATCAGGGATTGACAGAGACTCACTTGGTTGAATAAGGTCATAGAGATGGGGAAGGAAGAAGACAAGGGAAGAAAGACATTTCTTCTGCTATCTAGTTCATGGACGTGCATAGTTATAAATACAGCTTGCATATGGTGAGGCCCAGTAGTAAAATAAGATTAAGAGTAGGGAAAGTTGAAGCCACAAGATGAAGAAAAATGACAGGTGTTGAAATTATTCACCAATCTGTTTAAATTAGAATAAAAACCAGAGAAAATCAGTGGGTTTTCTCCTGCCTGAGGTTCAGCAGGGTGCAGAGACACCAAAGTAAAAAGCAATGACCCCTGGATATCAGACTGCAGGCATGTTTCCATTGCCATCTCTGTCTCCTGAATCATGCCAGATCTTCAGACTGTGCAACACCCAATCAAGAGCTTAAAATTCTGTCTTCACCTACCTCTATTCTCTTTCTGCCATAGAGAAAATATTGATGGTCTTTCATTTTCTGAGTCATTTTTGCCAGGCATAAACTTCCTGGAAAACAAATCCATTAAAAGGAATCCTTTAAAAACAACAGGCATATTGGCATCTAAGTGAACCATCAGATGACTCTTTACAAAGCATGGGATAGACAGAGAAAAATCTCACAAAATATGCATTTTCAGGTAATTCAATTTTTGTGCATGTTTTGGAAAAAAAGAAGAACTGTTTTTCAAAACAACCACATCTCTTTTTGGGAACATAAATGTTGTTAGAACATTGTTTTCAACCTAGAGATAATCAAAGAAAACATTCTTCTACATTTTGAGAGCAAAAAGGCACTTAAGTAAAGATCTGAGAGGATGTCATTCAGAAAAGCTAATTTTTTTAAGTTTTAGTCAACTGACTCCCATTAAATACGAATAATAAGAGAGAAAATGAATGAATGAAAAATTTGCTAATTTTACAGCCAATGTTTTAACTCTAGTAATGGCAGCCTTAGCCTCCTTCAGTATAATAAAAATTGACACAGTTGTATAAAGTCACCCATTGTTGTTGTGACTTAGTTTTTCTCAGCTGTGCAACTGGCATATCAGAGGAGTTAAGTTAGTGTACTTATAGGAAAGAATTTCTTTAATGGCCTTTGTGCTACTAAAGAATTATTGGATTTGAACTCTGCTCCGCCACACCCACTCCCTTGCTTTGCTAATACATTCCTTCCTCCTTTGACAAATCTGGTAATCTTGCCAAAGAAATAAAAGAGAGAAAAAAGCAGTTTCTTAGGATCTGGATGGTTTGCAGCAGTAAGGATTTCCATTCTGACACAAAAGAACTATAAATCTTTAGGGAATCTGGTTCTCAGAACTCTCTATATTAAAGGGATAACTCAAAGATGTCTATCCTGCAGTGTAAGAAAAGCATTTGGACCACAAAATCTTTGTATCTAGCTTAAAAATGAAGGTACCTAATGTATTAATTTAATCTCCCTTTCTATCATCATCCCATGATAGAAAATGATCCCTTGGTCCCTGCAATGCTTTAATGTTGCAAAGTAGTCCACTATGAACCTTCCCCTACAAACCTTCATTTACAGTTGTGCAGTATCCTTCCTTTCCACTACACAGAGAAGCTGTAGTGGGACTGGTCTGAAAATACCCTTTCCCTTTCCCTGGAAAGTCTCACAAAGACACAGATTTCAGTATAGGAAATGAATGAGTGGCAATAAAAAATAGCATAAATTCACACTCTGTCGCCTCTTTAAAGCGAGAAGACACCACTTAATTACAGCTTTCATGATCAATGATAGATTCCTACCAGTGGTGCTATAGATAAACCTGGCACAGTGGAAAAGACTTTACTAGAGATTTGCAAGATAACCTCTGATTTTTATCCTATTTGAAACTGGCCACATTGCATTTCTTCTCTGCAGTTTGTCAGCTACAGGCCCAAGGCAGAAATCTAACATTTATGTTGTTGAAAGGCCTCTTCAAAATTATACTGGTGACTTCCATGGGGTTTTTCATGATAGTTGCTGAATCTTAATGGTGAAGTAAGTTCACATATCCAGACTATAAAATGCAATGGGAACCTTCGACCTTGCAAATGCTAGGAAATAGCTGCATCTTTTAGCGCCACCAGTTTCACTAACATCAGTCAGACTTAAGGTAATACTCACTGCTAATCTCCTGTCAAAGAGAAGAGTAAAACTGACTGAAAAAGAGAGTAATTACATTGAGAGTTGTTTCATAATCATCTCAGACCTTGATAATGCTATGCTTACACCTCTGCAAGGGCACTGCACCCCTATATGTGTTAAGAGAAGTTATATGAATTTCAAGACAAAGGAAGAAAGTTCCAGGTGCCCCAGCTGCTGTTGAAGTCAAAATGTAGTGTAGGTTATCTGACAATCACACCATGAGTAAAAAATGAGCACAAATTCCAGGAGAAAAAAGGTACCAGATGCTAGCATCTGCTTCTAAATCTCAATGTTTGCTAGAGAACAGCACGTGTCAACAGAGGAAGACAATAGACAAGGCACCTGGTAACCCACCGTGGTCTGCAACATGGTCTTCAGGCAGCTGTTCCAGAGAAGAGAGTTGCCTTAAGGAACGTTCCAGGCTTTCCTGTTCTAATACTAAAAACCAGAGTGGTGAATTTTAAATATAAACCACACATTCTAACCCTAAATAGTTTCCCTCAGCCCCATGACATCAGTTTGCTGATAGCATCAATCCCCATATATTTCTAGTCAAATATTGCCCAAGTTAATGGCAATTTTAGGAAACCTTCATTACATACGTTTTTATAAATCATCAAAAACGTTATAAATTATGTCAAAAAACCCAAACCCAAGTCTGGTCTTGCTGAGAGTTGAGTCATACACATAGAAAGAGTGTAAAATATTGGTTCATCACAATTACATGTACCATGAAAAGCTATTTATTTAGTTGAATGATTTTTCGTTAGTAAGACCCAAGTAGCTGAGCTGTTGTGTTCTCCAAAAAAAGCTTTTATTCGGACATTTCAAAATGAAAGTATATCCTAGGACTTTATTTCAAGAAAACAAATCTTCTTTAGAGGAATTGCAAACTAAAAGTGATCATGGTTTGGTAGCATTAGAAGTACAGTTTGGTTGCTGGAAAGCTTTATATCTAGAATGGAAAAAAGCCCTAAATTTCTCAAAAGTAAACAGAACAAAGAACTTCATGAACTGGTGCTTTCATTACCTGTCAGAATCTCTCAGGCCCACTCTACCATGTAGACAGGACTGATAATTATGCAGTTCTGTGAAATGATAGAACTAGTGAAGCTCTTTACTCAGATGAGAATAGAAATACTTATTTTAATTGTGGCAAACCTCTGTACTTGGGTTATAAGCTAACTTACCTGATCCAGAGGCCTGTGAAGTGAGAGGAAATTGTGTCATTCCACCTTCTGAAATTCAGATTTGCCTAACAGTGTGTCAAACCCAAATATAGGTGGAAAGCAAAAAACTTGAAGTAATCATTACAATATAAACTTCTATATCTTTCAAGTAACTTGTTCAATTTGCTTCAAATTAATAATAAAAAAGACTGCCTTGTTGAAAAACAAGATATGCAAAAATTCTGAATTGGTTGTATGGAGTAAGAGGAAAACGTAAATCTGTAAAGATGGGTTGTTTCCTTTTGCTGATGGAGAGGCTACATTTAACTAACTGCTCTTAGAAAAATTGCCTGAGTTACTAGCTCATTGACATGATAAAAATATCCTCAGTATTTAGTAAAATAGCACACTATGGACTATTTATTTTTAATTTTCCCTTTTTTTTTTTCTGATGCACATTAAAAGTAGTTTTCCATTTAAATATTCTCCTTTTAACCAAAGACTTGATCAGTACTATGAAAGTGCTAAACCCTCATTTTTTTTCAATGACATAATATATTGTTGACATACTAAAATTGCATTCTTTCCAAGAATATAATGATCTCAACACCGTTTCAATGTAAATTTCACACTCTGGATCAGTTGCAATTGAATTTCATGTTAAGGAGCATTAACTCTGGCATTTCATCACTTGTTCTAAATACCCTGTACTAGGTGTCAGGATGGAAGGACACTGACCTGTTGGAGCGACTCCAGAGGAGGCCACCAAGATGATTAGAGGGATGGAGCACCTCTCCTATGAGGAAAGGCTGAGAGAATTGGGTTTTCAGCTTGTAAAAGAGATGCCTTAGGGGTGATCTGATAGCAATGTTCAAGTGTCTGATGGGAGCTCCATCTAGTCTGGCTTTGAACATTTCCAGGAATGTGGCATCCACCACCTCTCTGGGCAAACAGTTCCAGTGCCTCACCATCCTCATGGTAAAGAATTTCTTCCTTATATCTAATCTAACCTTATCCTGTTTCAGTGTAAAATTGTCCTACCACTACAAGCCCTTGTAAAAACTACCTCTGTCTTTCTTGTAGGGTCCCTTACTGCAAGGCTGACGGTGTTCCTGGAGCCTTCTCTTCTCCAGGTTGAACAACCCTCTCAGCCTTTCCTCATAGGAGAAGTGCTCCATTTCTCTAATCATCANTTCTTCCTTATATCTAATCTAACCTTATCCTGTTTCAGTGTAAAATTGTCCTACCACTACAAGCCCTTGTAAAAACTACCTCTGTCTTTCTTGTAGGGTCCCTTACTGCAAGGCTGACGGTGTTCCTGGAGCCTTCTCTTCTCCAGGTTGAACAACCCTCTCAGCCTTTCCTCATAGGAGAAGTGCTCCATTTCTCTAATCATCATTGTGGCCTCCTCTGGACTCACTCCAACAGGTCCATGTCTTTCCTGTGCTGGAACCCCAGAGCTGGAGGCAGCACTGCAGGTGGTGTCTCATGAGGACAGAGTAGAGGGGTAGAATCCCCTCTTACCCTGCTGCCCACAGTGCTTTTGATGCAGCTGTTTGGCTTTCTGGGCTTCAAGCACACGGTACTGGGTCCAGCCTCTCATTCACCAGCACTCCAAAGTCGTTCTCAGCAGGGCTGCTCTTGATCCCTTCATTCCCCAGCCTGTATTGTACCAAGCCTTGTCCTGACCCTGGTGCCGCACCCAGCACTTGGCCTGTAAATCTCATGAGGTTCCCATTTTCTCTTCAAGTTTGGCAGAATACAAACTGAGAAAATGGTTGAAGGATCAGAGAAGATTCTGGAAGTAACCACCCATTCTTCAGTGAGGGCTCTGCCCGTTGACTGAAGTGTGCTCCTGGACTGGGAGCATTAGCTCCCTGTGTCTTTGAACACCCAATTATGAAAGGTCTTTTTTTCATCTTGTATATCAGAAGTAGTTGGGGAAAAAAAAAAAGAAACTTAAGAAAATTGTTTCTCAGAACAAACCCCAAAATTTTGCAGTCAAGAATTGAAACTTTCTCTGTATCTTTAGACTTATTGTAATATTGCCATTACTGGAAGTTTCACTGCTGGAAAAAAAATAAAAGTAGAAAGGGCAACCAGCACTTGCAAGGTTCCCAGCTGGATCCCCCCTCCTAAGTTCTGGCAAAAACCTGCCAAACCTGAAAGACTTTGTACAGTAGGTTTTAGATTTCATCAGTCCATTTTTTCCATATATTTCTGATTAAAACCTCCAGAGCTCCAAGTCAGAACTTGAGATTGGAAATTGTCATCGATCCTTGAAAAGCTTTTAGAGGGAATAAGAAGTTATTAGCTATTGAAAATTTCCATGGGGCTGTTGCATTAAAGCAAGAAATTAATTGCACATATTTACAGATATATTCATTGTGCACAACTACGTTACAAAATTATAGCAATTCTGGATGTGGAAAATGGGACTAAAGAAGAATTACCACCGGCAACCTTTCCTAGTGAAAACTTATGTTCACATCACCATGGGTATATTCCAAAGATCTCTGTGCTAAGACAAGATTCCTATCAGTTTGGCTTTTGTGCTTCTTACAGAACAAGAACCAACTCTTTAGTGTAGAAGCAGGTCCTTGTGTGTGATGTGAACTCCTCAAAGACTTTTCCCATGTTATTTGCTTAGACCACAAGACCATCCTTCTCTATTGAAGTTGAATTACTAATTATGTCTTAGTTGAGTCCACACACTGTAATCCAAACACTGAACATGTCAAATAGTAAATTGGGAAACAAATGTAATGACAAAGAAGCAACTTTTGAATATGTCTGGCACTGAACACATTTTTTCTCGTTTATTATTTATGATTTTAATTTTTTTCAAACTCAGAAAGATATGTCATTTTAAAGCTGGAGACCAATCAATTAAAGCTTCTTCTTTTATTTTTATATGAGAATGTTGAGTAATTTGTTATGAATTGAAACAAATGGAGTAGCAGAGCTTCTTTAATTAAGATAATTATAGATGCTATTAAGATATAAATAATGATATAATGTATTTAAAAGTTAACAAAAGAAACTGGGAGAAAACCTACCTCTTAGAACACTGGAATAAAGAAAACAAGTAAGCTCATGTTTGAATATAATATGTTCATGGAATATTGGATTGCTTTACATTGGAAATTCGCCTCAGATGAAACTGACTGTAGTTCAGGAATGGCAATGAAATCATGGCTGGTAATCACCAGTGGGAATTTTTTCCTGCTGGCTGGAATCCCAGAGCTCAACAGAAGAATGAAAAAAGCAAGTCCAGCATTTGGAATTACATTGGAATAGGGATTTATTTGAAAACTGTCTGGAGTCTGACCTGCTAATTAACTCCTATTTTAAGAATTTAAAAGGAAGATGGGACTTCTGTGGGTGTGATGTCTGCTACTCTATAATATTCATGTTAAAGCAGCAAAAAGGAAATGATGTACTAGAGAAAGGCAGAATATGCTGCTTACTGATTCCCTTCTGCCTTCACCACAGAAATGAAACTTATCTGAGTGAAACAGCTTATGAAAAAATCCCCCACACCCAGTTGATTTTATATATAGCTCTTACTTGAGATCTCGTCAAAGAGAAGAAAAGCCTATTTGATATTCAGCTACCTCTTCAAAATATGTTTTCGCATCAGTAAAGCACAATACATTTGGAGATGGTCACATTTCACTTCTTAATGGACCAGACCACTTCTTAGTGGTCTGGCATAACACTTGGGACCATTCCAGAATAAATTATTGAGGGTACTTTTTTCATACATAATTCTTGAGTTCTTCAATGGATTACTAAAATTAAATAACAATAAAAAAGCCCAAAAAAAAGAAAAAAAAAAAAACAACAACCCACACTTATCTTTATATTAATTGAAGGCATATGAGGTTTTTTGTTTAGTTTTGAATTTGATTTTTGAAGCAGTTCATGAAATCCATTAATTTTAAAATCCTCTTATGGTACATTCCTATATTAATTCTGCTAATTCATTTTTTTTCCTTTAAGACCTTAATCCTGTTTCAGTGGACAGAGATCTCACCTACATGACAGGTTAATTTACGATATATTCTTGAATTCTGGAGAATATTTATTTAATTAACTAAGATTAGACAGCAACTGAGTCGAAACCTATAAAACAATTCTTACTGGATTTCAATGTAACAAAGTTGGGTTTTTTTTTATTTCAAATGAATTATACAAGTGTAACCATCTTCAGCTGAATTAATCGAATATGAGTGATGATATACTTACCACACATAGAAAGACTTAGACATCTACTGCAATTTATCATAATACCCCTTTAACACTAAGGAGCTCTGAATATTTAGAATAGTAATGTGTCAGTATATGATTGCCAAGATAATTTGTGCTGTGCGTAGCACCCAAGAACTGCAAATCCTAATTCACTTATTTTCTATTTGTCCTTGTCTCCTGAAGAATCATTTGGTTCCTAAATCCTCCCTGTGACTTTCAAAAGTAGTCTTAAAGCTAGACAAATTTATGGTTGTTTTATGCCAAATGAGTTCATAACATGCATGGCTGCTGGAATTACAGAGACTGAGAGAATGATCCACTCTGTATATTGTCAGAACCTAATATTCATGGGGAACTGAACATGTTCAAATCCTCAAAGAGCGAGTTCTAAAATGAAAACATTTGCTCTGCAAATAGCAGTATTTTGGAGGGTATGGAAAGGACATTCTGGTTTGTAACTTGGGTACTTTTTGGATGGTTTGTATTAACTGCCTCATTGAAAAGATGAAAAGGTATCACCAGTGTAAACAAAACCTTGGTGAAACAAACAACCAATTCATATTAAGGGAGCTATAAGTGATCGAATGGGCAATGGAGCATGCTGTGAAAATGATAAGATTTGCATACTTTTCTGAGAACTTTGGAATTAACCCACAATGGCTCTCCTGATCACAACACTTCAGTAGCAACATCCTTTTACTGCAAAGGAGACTTCAAAATTGTTGTTAGTTGTGTAATATTAATTAATCTGACAGACAGCCCTTTGGAAGATGGATCTAAAAGACTTCAGAGGGAGCTGATACCAACTGGTGAAGAGGACAAGTCACCAGCTAGGAAGAGCTGTATTCACTTCTATCTGAAATGGTAAAATTTGTCTCCAGTATAAGTTGGTCTGTATGTACATACTTACATCAATATTCACTCTAAGTCCAAATGTGTACTTATGCTTGTTAATGTTGGTGTAAGGGTTTAAAAGGAGAAAAGCTGAGCTATAATACCCTCATTATGGCACAAAATTGATTAAATACATTAAAATAAAAGCAAAAATATACATCAAGGGCAATTTAATGTAACATTTCTTGCTCTTTTGGGGAATTTCATTCTTTCTGAGCAAGATTAAATACTGTGAACTGTGGCACAATATTCTCAATAATGACAAAAGCATAAAAGTACAAAGACTGACTGATTTGATAAATGATGTCTGACTGAAAAAGTCAGGGATCCTGTGAAAAATTATGCAACTGAAACTGATGGCAGGGTTAAAAAAGACTGGCTGAGTGATGAGCACCATGTAAAGGGACTCATGTTTCCAAGCCTGAGCCACTTTTGAACAACAAGAGTGATGAATGCACATAGGAGTTAAGGAGGTAAGGAATGAAAGTTGTAGGAGCAATTCCAAAGTTTTCACATCATAATTTTGTTTATTTCTTGGCTTTGTCCTTCTAAGACTTTTTAATCTAGTTAATGCTGGATTTTTCCTTCCTTCTTTCTTTCATGTTTTTGTCCTTTAAGCCCAAAGTTAGAATGTAGAGAGTTCAAGAAATGGTTAAGATAAAAGGACCTTCCGTCATGCAGGCCAAGTGTGTGACATGATGCAGTTTTTTCACTCATAGGTTCAGTCCTAGGTCAAAACTGGAATTTTACTTTCTTAATTTCCGTTGAAAAATGTTAAAATCACAGGGTTTTGGAGCAATTTAGCTTGGGAAGGACATCTGCTGGTCATCCGCTCTAATCACTTCCCAAGGCAAAACTCCATCTTTGAAAGTTAGACCAGGTTTTTCCAGCTCTTGTGTTGTCCAGATTTTAATACCTCTATGAATGCAGATGCCAAAACCTCTGTGGACAACCCTTTTGACCACGGTCTTGGTGAAATAAAAATTTAAATATCCAGTGAGAACTTCCATTGCTTCATTGCTTTTCTTTTATGATGTTCTCAGTGTTTCTGATGTGAGCCTAACAGCCTTCTCTTCAGGCTGAATGGTTCCAGCTCTCCCAGCCTCTTCTCAATGTTCCAAGTCCTTAATGACCATCACAGACCCTCACCGAACATATTCCAGTTTGTCCTGGTCTCTCTTAAACTGGGGAAGGATCAATTCCCTGTAGCTGATGCTCTACCCAATGCAGCCCAGGATGCTGTTGGCTTTCTCTGCTGCAAGGGCATTTTTCTGGCTGATATTCAACTTTGTGTCCACGAGGAGCTCCAGGTCCTTTTATCCACAGGAATGTAAAGTCTCACCTAATACCCTTTCACAATATTTCAAGAAAGGAGGTAATTTTATACATGTCAGATACAACAATAGAAGCGATACTCTAGGGCTATCAAAAGCATCCCATTGTGCAACAAGGGAACTCTAAGAAATGCTTCAGTCTGTACTTAGTCCACTAAATTTTTATTTCTAGCTTACTGAGGGATGGTGTAGCTCTTTTATTCTTATTTACAGCTGTTTAAAATTAATTTCAAATACATAATTGTTCATTTGCAGTTTTTAATATTTTCTTTCCCTATTGGGCAATGAAATACCTAATATTATTACATTAATTAGAAAATATTTATAATGTAGAAACATCACAGATATTCACAGCAAAAGAAAAACTTTATATTTCAGTACTCCTTATGTATTGAGGTACGTACTGTACTTTTTATTTTCTGTTTAGCAATATAGAAGTAAGGAAGAGGTCTGCACTTCCAAGGGAATTAAAGGAAGGGGTTTGTACAAATTTACACTGCTAATAAAATACCAGTGTTCCTCCCCCTCTTCCCCCGGAATGATTATCAAAATCAGAAGCTCAGAGGAAACACTGTACCTGTAAAAGTCTCCATGTATAAGAAACAGATGTGGATAACTTTCATGTACTAAAGATATAGCATATAATTCTAAAATGTTTCAGAATAACTACATTGAAAAGCCATATTACAATAACATTCCACTAGGGAATGGTTTTATAATTCCCCATAAAGCTTTCAAGTCCCTTGTTGTTATTTTCACATTATGCTATCTCTGTCAGTAATATGCTAAGACGTTAAAGAAAAATCCAATAAATGTTTCATAAAACTATGCAAATTAACAACTAGACTTAATCTTCCAGGATCTATGAAATTTTATATAGTAGCTGTAGTTACAATTAAGTTTCATGTAAGAGGCCAGCTCTGCAGAAGGGCAAGTGAAACTTTCATTGACTGTATTACAAACCTAACACTTAGACTGGTTACAGATGGAATGATAGCATCATAAAGTATGAAAAAGTAATAAGGCTATACCATCCTCACACTGCTAATAAAGTTCTAGGGAGAGAAGTTATTGGTACAGAGGACTTGACCCTCTCCTGTGCTGGCAAAAATGCCAACAGCACATTTCTGAAACATGCACTGATGAAAACTGTTTCACCTACTTAATGATAAAGGAACAGAAAAATATTTGGAGAATAATTATGAACATCACATCCTTTGGTCCATGCGTTTGGTCTCACTTTCCAAGATGCAGTCTTCTTTATCCTGTGTGCTGTAATCACAAGAGTAAAGCTGTGATCTCAGTCTCACAGGTGTGTCTGTCATGAGCTCTTCTGAAATATGTCGATCTTAGGTGTATTTGAAGATTTGGCTCTTTATCCAGAACTCTGTGTTCTCTGTTGCAGAAAGACAAACTGCTGAAGATCTTTCTTGCGCTCTGGGTCTTCATCTTCCTTGCAGACAGATGGACAAACACACATTCTCCACATGCACATAAAATTATAAGTCCCTTCAGAGAACTAGCAACTGACATTAGAAAAGCAACTAGAGCACAGTCTCAGAAAGACATGCAATACAAGCTACATGGAAATCTTTACTTAGAGGCCGGAAAATTTCACTAGGTTCAAAGATAATTTTGCTAATAAGGAGATCTAAACATCTGGACCAAAATAAATCTGAATTTATACCTTGATAAATATAGCTTTTATATATTGCCCTTTGTTGATAAGTTATTAGAATTCATAATAATGTCAATCGATTTTCTCAGTCATACTGACAGCATGATGTGTCATGTTTCAATCTTATAGAATATCCGGAGCTGGAAAGGATCCACAAGGATCATGGAGTCCTACTCCTGGCTTTGCACAGGACCACACCAAAAATCCCATCTTGTGCCCAAGAGCATTGTCCAAATGCTTCTTGAACTCTGTCAGGTTTGGGGCCACGACCACTTCCCTGGGGAGCCCATTCTAGTGCCCAACCACCCTCTGAGTGAAGACTGTTTAACTAATTAGTATTCAACCTAAACCTCCCCGACTCAGCTTCATGTCATTTCCTTGAGCCCTGTCACTGGACACCACAGAGCAGAGATCAGTGCCTGCCCCTCCTCTTCCCTTCATCGGGAAGTTGTAACTGCAATGAGGTCTCTCCTCAGACTCCTCTTCTCCAGGCTGAACAGACCAAATAACCTCAGCTGTTCCTCATAAGGCTTCCCCTCAAGGTCCTTCACCATCTTTGTAGACATCCTTTAGATGCTTTCTAACAGCTTAATACCTTTCTTACACTGTGGCACCCAAAATTGCCCCCAGCACTCGAGGTGAGGCTGCCCCAGTGCAGAGCAGAGCGGGACAATCCCCTCCCTTGCCCGGCTGGTGATGCTGTGCCTGATGCCCCCAGGACACAGGTGGCCCTCCTGGCTTCCAGGGCACTGCTGACTCGTGTTCAGCTTTCCATTGACCAGGAGTTCCAGGTCCCTTCCCACAGGGCTGCTCCCCAGCCTCTTGTTTCCCAGTCTGTGTGCACATACAGGATTGCCCTACCCCAGGTGCAGAATCTGGCTCATCTGACTGCCACTGAGCAGTTATTATGGTTCCCATGTCAGTCTTGTACTGACAGAATTTTGGTCTATAATCAAAGAAGTTTCACAACAGAACTGCAGTAAGCTTAACTACATGTTTGAAAATGAGATAATTGTGCTTCTTAAAAAAGAATAGCAAACACCACCAAGTACAGTGATCTTGAGGGTTCCTGGTAGTTTTCCCTGTCAGTGAACCCTATTGCCAAATTACTTCGTTCTTGAGATTCCCCAGGCTCTGATCTCCAGTTCACTGTCACTATAGCAAGTCTGCCTCTGTCTCTGCAGAACACCTCCAACACTGTTCCAGCATGTTCTGTCTTTTTATACTCTGCACATGCTCTCACACCAAGCCCAGCATTCCCTCATCAATTTGAGCAGATAATCAAAGGTAAATAAGTGCACGTCTGTGTGCATGTTTAATGACCCAGGACAAGACAAATGACACAGAGAAAGTGTGAAGTGTAGCTGTTGCCCATATCTAGTCCTTTAACCAACCAATGGGAAAATCTATAATAAGTAATGAAATCCCTGTCTTACGTGATTCTGATGGAGCAGAGTTTATTATTTATCAGCAGTTGTGTGGAACTCTTTACACAAATTCCAAGGAATCAATTTTCAAAGTCTTTTAGACCTCAATAATACCAGGATTTCTCTGTTTGTGTGTTGCAAACTAGAATCCATGAACAGTCATTAAGACCCTAAATTCTGATGTATATGATCATGTTATCTGATATTATAATAATTCTTACAAAGATTTCTAAGTGTGAGAAAGTATTTCCCACACATCACTCACTACCTCTTATGAAGTTTTTTTTTTTAAAAAAGGTTACGTGTATTACAGGTATTCATGCTGTGGGTATTCACTGGAAAAGTTTCAAATATCTAAGCATAGAAATCATGAAGCTAAAATATGTCCATAGGTGGTTATGCACACACAGATCAACATTTAAATCTTTAAACAAAAGTCTATTAAAACAAAAAACAAAACAAAACAAAAAAAAACCCAAAAAAAACATAACAAGTCTGAACTACTCCACACTGATGATCACAATGTTACACAAGGTAAAAACAGCCATAAAAAAAGATCCACTCTGGATATCCATATAATTCCTCTATATAAAATCACTAGTAAACTCTTTGTTTTTAAACAAAATGAAACAAATGAAAACACAGATTGATTTCTCAACCTGAAATTCATGTTCTGAACTTTCAAAGGTGTTGACATTCTAGACTGTATGTTTTGACCCCATACTAATGGCAATCACGAAACACCCCCACGTTATAGGATGGGTCACTATGATAACTTACATTTATGTACCTCAATTGAATCCTAAAAGACACAAAATTCTTCCCCATTGAATAATGTAGCTCATTGTCTTGATGCCCATGAATTTCTCAGATAGGCAATTCATGTTGCTGATCACAAGTGACATTAATACACCAGCTGTCATGTAATGCATTTAAACTTGCCTTTTACTGTACAATGCAAATGTGTTTTCTCTGAGCATTCTGAGTGCAACTTAACAGCCAGGCAGGAAATGGGATAATTGGTTAAAGAGATTCACAGTGCACTATTAGTATTTTTATTACTGCTGTAATTTTATTGTGTGTTTGACTTATGAGGGAGAGGAAAAATGAAAAGGCATTCTGTATCTTTCCAGTTCCACTAAAATGTTTTGCAACCAGAAATTAAAGTGCTGACTAAGATGCTGTAATGAACCTTAGGAATAATCACGAATATTTTTCCTGATTTTGCATTTGTATCTGTCTCAGCAACAAGAGAAATATTACATGAGTGTGTTTTTTGCCAGCACTTAGAGCGGTATTAGGAGTTGACACCTTTATAAATGTCATTAAAGCCTTATTTGGATAAGGAAAAAGAAAATCTTAGAGAACTAAGAAAGAATACTAACTGAAAAAACTTGAGTATAGAAAGTTTCTGTGGCAAGTTGCCTAGTTGAAACTGTAAGTTTTCATTCTCCTTCACAATTTTTATAGCATCTTTCTGCAGTTTCCTTTACTGTGGCATTCTGTGTGGCATATTGTATGTTCGAAGAGATAACCGTTAGTCAGATCCAGGTTTTTTTACCCAGACATAATGCCTACAGAAAACAATGGGATCTGCCAGAGCAAATGTAAAATGGAGGATAAGGCATGCTGAGGGAAACATCAGAGTGCAAACAGTGATGGAGAGCTGAACATTGAGAAGATGCAAAATATTCATTTATTTTCTTCATGCATGTTTGTATTCTGACCTTTTTCAACTGCTTCAAAAACAACCACAGATTCAGAATGTCTGCAACACCATTGCAGATTTACATCTCCTTCCTAGCCCTTGGACGGGGTTAAGAGACTGCATTTTTATGGAAATCTAAATAGAGGAAAATTGAAATTAAGTACAATATTGAAACTCTCTAATCAGATAAAAAAATAGAAATAAAATTTCTCATGTCACTAGAAAAATATTAAAATTTGTTGCTGGTAGATGGAACTTTCTGTGTGAGTCAACAAGAGTCTGAATCAGTCTGTGAAAGGCAACGTTGTCTCAGGACAGTTAGTCAGATCCAGACTGGACAAATATAGTCTAATAAATCTCAGAGTGGAGACTGGAATTCAAAATGTGCTCTTGGTGGCAGGGAGAAAGATGAAAAACAATCCTGGTCAAATAACCAGCTTGTGATAGCAGACAGCAAGCTACACATGACTTTAGAGGGCTAACAAGAACAAGTCAGCACTGCTCATTTCCAGATCTTGAAAGGGATTCAATGGTCAACTGGAAGAGCTTTGAGAGCTAGCAAAAATCCCACAAGTGGTTGCTACTGATATGTCATTTTTGTTGCCTTTTCTATTAAATTAAAAAAAAAAAAAAGTGTTTTCAGAATTGTACATTTGGACAATGTTGATCTCTAGCAGCCTTCTCTTTCAGACTCTACAAGGAAGGCAGTTAAATTATTTTTCTCAGCCTGGGAATAACTTGCTGGAAAATCACTGATGACTTAGAAGCTATCAGAAATGATCAGGGAAGTGGAAATTTAAGTCTCTGCCTGTGTTACTTACTGCTGTGACTTACCTCACTTCCAAACAGAAGTCACAGATCAAGCCTGAGTCTATTTCACACCAAGAAATAGCTTTCTTTTTCTTTTCCTTAATTTGTTCAGCAAAGCTAATGGTTTACTGTGAAGTCATTTTCAAATTCTAGTTTACTAATGTCAATCTGTCTACCTAAAATACCTTCTACACCATTAATTGGATATATTATTATTCCTTTCTTCCTGCCAAAAGCAGTTACACAGTTTTGCTTTGTGTTTTTTGGCAGTAATTAGATTTCAGATAACTCCTAGTGTTTAAAAATCTGAAATTAGCTTATGTGTTATGTCTGTAAAGTACTTGATAACAAAATGCTTTGTATACATTAATGTTATTGTTCTCAGTAAGAACTACTTGTCATGTCCAGAGCTGAATTATTGGTGACTTCAGAGTTACAGTCTTTGCTTCTCTTGTTTATAAAAAGGGTTCTAAAAGGCTAGCCACAATTGATAATTGTTATAATTTGTATTTCATATCAAAACTTTTTCACTTAATTGTTCTGTATAAAATATTTTTTCCAAAGTGGGGAGTTGAGGATTCTGACATGGACATCTGTGTCAATCACCATCTGTGATTTTGGTTACAAGCCTATATCACCTTCCTAGCTGCACTTATTTTAAAACAGAGCTTGCCTGTAAAACATCATGATTTAGAGCTGATCATATAAATATCCAACCTTCTGTTGTGTGCCTTCTTGAAGAGTACTGTTTGTACGTTCACATTTTCAAGCTATGAGGAAGTGTGCCCCTTTCCCTTGCTACATTTTCAGGCATCTGCAAAGCCCATATTTAAATGGCTGAGTGAAAAGATTGTAAAACATATTTTGAAATGTAAAAGTTTCCAATAAAGTACATTTGCCTGCCTTGTGAACTTTGAATTGAAAGCTATCTCTCAGTATATTACATTCACTGCTTGCTTTTATTATCCCAAACCTGTAGTGACTTTGCTTTCCCGTTTGCTCTGTTTGCTCTTATTTGTTTTTGTCATTCCTCTCAAGGGTATCATGCCCTGGGTAATAATAAAATAAAAGGTTCATTCCTCTTGCAGCATTCTGCACACTGACTGAATTGTTCTAAACTCCAGAGGCTGAGAAAGGCAAACCAATGTGAATGATGATAGGTGAAAAGGTCATTGTTTCATTCTTGTATAAAATAATTTTTGGTGCCCACACTTTTTCACTTTTTTTTCCTTCCTTTCCTGAAGGCTTTTGTTTTAAGTCTCTTTTTAACTCTCTTTAAATGATTTATGATCTCTTTCACACTTTGTTACCTTTCTCTGCATTGTAAATGCCACTGTGCCACATCTGAGAGATGGGAAGTTAACATGCCGTGGGGTTTTATTGACGAGTCTGTGTCAGTGCAAAAAGAAAATGTTTTTAGCTGGTAAAGCACTGCATTTGTTATCCAAAACCTCCTGACAGTCGTAATGATAACACATGAATGAGATGAAATACTGTCAAGACCTTTTCAGTGTGGTGGAGCAGAAGACGAGTGAGACAGGGAGAAAATTCCAAGATTTCAGAAAGTTGATTCTTTAAGAAATAAATCACACATCACATACTCTGCCTATACGAGTACATCTATGTACCTGGCATTCTTACACAGTCATGTTTGCATAAAGATGCATATCAGAAGACAGTATTCATTTATTCTCCCAGCTGAGGCAGCATTCCCAGATGCCTGTTGAAACCAATTGGGATCTCAGCCCTGCATCTCCCTCTCTATCAGTTACTAGCCTCCAGCTGACCTTGAAAAATTCACTTCAGCTCTCCTTTCCCAGTCTCTTGATATGCAAAATGGAATTATTGATCCACCTCTCTTTGGCAAAAAGCATTTGAGAAGCACTAATAAGGCATGAAATAGGTAGAAAAGCTGTGAAACATCATACACCCGTATTTATAGCCCCAAAAGATGCATTATGGAAATGAGAGCTGGCAAAACTTTCTAGATCATCTTTCATAGGTATGTTTCCTGACTGAGGAAACTTAATAATTCTGTGTACTTGGAAGTCAATGAAAGGGCTTCTCCCAAATTCACAAAAGGACCTAAAAAATTCTTTATAAGATCTTTATATAAATGAAAAAACGAACTGAGTTACAAGAAAAAGGTTTCAATCCCTTATTCAAATTAGACATACACTCACTGTACACAGAGCCTTAGGACACGTGTCAAATACTGGCACCACTGAATTCCTCTGTGGTGGCTACACACTTAGCAGGGCACACAGTCAGCTTTGTATAGACACAGGACTTTCTCTAAACAGAAAGAAGCACTAAATACATCTTTTCAGTTTGCATTTTCATACAGTTAATGTATCCCATTTCCACTGCTGTACTAGCTGCTGGAATCAGAAGAACTTAGGCTTTCTTTCCAAAAATAAATTCTTTTTCTTTGCTCCTTATGGCACTTCAGTTTATCTAATTTCTGTTGTAGCCCATGAACTTCCATGGCAATAAAAATTAATATCTAGTTTGCATCAAAAAGCTGATTTATTTCTAAACCCCCCAACTATTAGAACAATTCCTCAGTTACAATACTATGTGTTGTATATTTGCACACATGCCTACATTTATGGGCTTTTTTCTTTAGGAAAAATATTACAGACAGGGTTGGTAAAAATTTGCCTTCCAATTATTTTGCAATGGAAAAACGGAGGTTTGGGTGAGCTTTTGTCTAGAAAGGGAGGTAGCTCTTTTTTAGGTCAGTTAGTTGGTGTGATGGGTGAAAAAATTGACTAAAAATTGACCACATCCTGTCGTAAAAGAGCAGAAGTATGCCTAGAGACCTAGCATTAATTAAGAGCAAGAAGGAAGACAAAATTGGATCCAGCATAATCTGAATGATTGATCTGAGTCCATGGCTACAGACAGAGGAAGCTTGAGTAAATTGTAAGGCAGACGCCAATATATTCCTTGGTCTTAAAACAAGTTCATTCAGGTTAGTCACCTTGGTTTGCAGATGGGACATTTGATTATTTCCTAATACAAACATCTGATGAATTAAAGGTAAGTAGCTGGAAGACTTAAATACTGAAGAAAACACAGAAATTAAATTTTCTAGTAGGTCAAAGTGGGGATAAAATGGCTATGAGAATCCTAGAATACACAGTATAATACAAATATAAGAATGTAGAGAAAAACACTCTACACTGCAATTTTTGAGACACGCATCTTCTTTAGCTCTTTTATTCATACCTTTTATACGTCATTAAAAAAAAAGGAAAAAAAGAAATAGAAAAAAAAAAAAAAAGTAATTTGCTCTAAAGAAAAATCTCTCTTTTATAGCTAGGTATCTGTCATCAATTGGCCCAGTCTGAGTATCTTTCTACCAGTCTGTAGAAGCCAGAAGCTCAGTGGACTTGCAGTGCTTTTACAACCAGAAGAACAAGAATTAAGGCAAGGTGTAAAGTATCCTTTGACACTGAGACACATTTTGTGTTCCTCCTCCCTTTGCTGGAGCTTTGTGCTTGCTCCCAGTTTGGCTCTCAGACTCCTTGTACTGTGCATAGACTCTTGCAGGTCTCTGGAGCAGAGCCCAAACATTCCGTAAGGCAAGCAAGGCATTCTCTATTCTAAATGTTCAGTTTCCAGATGTAGGCAGCCTCCTACCAGTGAGCACTGGAGTAACTTAAATATGCAGCAAGAGCAACTGGCTGTACATATTCATGAATTTTGTACTACAGAGTTGTAAAAAAAGAAGAAAGAACAGGCAGGGGTGAGTGGGTAATCAAAGAGTACAACTGTTCAGAGGAATACTCAAAAGAAATAGGACCTTAGGGCTGTATCATACAATCAGAGAAATAACTTAGATATTTGTGCAAAGAAATGCACACCAGCAATGATAAAGGATGTCTGAAGAAAAGTAAGAGATAGGAAAAATATCTTGAAGTGTTAAAGATACATAATATCCTTTTGTACATTAGGGGACAGACAAAGCCTCTCAGTGTAACCAAGGGAGAACAGGTACCAGATTTCTTAGGAAAAATAAGTGTTCTAGCAGAAAATCTGACAAAGAAAGAGATCTTGGGAAACCATGAAGCTTCATCAACTCAGTAGCTCTCCAAGAAAATTTAAAAATAGCAAGCACTGAGGTAGGCATGAATGCAGAAGCTACAGCAAATTTAGCTTATTAAATGTGAGAGGTAGAATATTTGCTATGGCATTTGAGGAATAAATAAAGATATCTGTGGGAGCAGGGGCAGTGAAGGGGCAGACCAGGTTTAGATCAACACAACTGCTCATCTGCTTGTGTTACAACAAATGCTGAGTAATTTTGCAGAACAGAAATTAAGATATTGATAAAATTTGATAGGCTTTAAATAGGCTTTTGATAGTATATTTAAAAAGGCAGCTTTTTAAAATGCACGTTATACTTTAGAAATTGATCAAGCTGGTAGTCTACCTTTTCAGGAAGCTGGGGGGTTCAGTAAGAATAGATAAAAGATTGACTGTCATGAGATATGTTCATTTTACTGCTAGAAGTAGTAATATTTTAGCTTTCAGATGTGAAATGGAAATCATGCTCTATAAGGGAGTTGTGAGGCACTGTATATTCACTGATGGCAATGAATTCACAATCCTGAGGATACTGATTTATCAAGATTAATTTATGATGAAAATTGAAAAAGCAGAAAATATGAAAGTGAAGACTACCAGGAAAAAAAATAATAGTAGACAAGAGCAGAAGAACGATATAAAACAATATAAAAAATAAGAAACCAAGGACTAAAACAGATAAGGAAAAAACCACTTTTGAGGGAGAGTATGTTTTTCTAAAGCTATCTAAGAAGGGGTCTAGTTACTGTAGAATTTGTAAAAAGCAACAATATTTGAAGGAAAAAAATGCTTTGGTTCTTTTTAAAAAGTACAAATAACTGATTAAAAGTCAAGATTGTGTCATATAGGGCTACTGTTTTACAGGTTCGAATCCAAAAATCCAGACAACAGAAGAAGATACTGACTCTGCAGATGAGTTCCCTGACAGGAAATCTGCAGGAAAAAAAAAAAAAAAAGGAGAGCTGATAATTAAATGGTTTGGACAAGAAATAATAACTTTAGAGATGATCTAAGGCAATTGATTGTGGTTAGGTTTGTGTCAATTGTAAAACTAACAAATGTCGGAATTCATGAAACCAAGTTCAAGCAATGAAACACAGATGATCAATGACAAGTTGGGCAGATTAAACAGAAAATAATATAAAAGAAAAAAGGCTTTTAAATTATGAGTAAAAGATAGGAGGAAAAGCCTGTTAGGAGTATTAAATTCAAAGAGATAAATTATACACATAAAAGATTTAAGACATGAGAAAATACATAGCAAAAACCATGGGTGAAAAAACACATTCTAGTGTTGCACTAGCACAAATAAACTTCTTTTTGTGGTTTTTATTTTAATGCAAGGAATTGACAATACTTCTGGAAGCAGAAACCCCACTTAGGTAGAAGGATGCCATCACTCATTGTGTTTTAACCTGAGCATTAGAAATGTGCTTGAACCTATTTGTAGCTGAGAATGACTGCACACAAGCATGGGACCTCTTTCTCACCTGAATTTGGGTTTTTTTGGTGTGTGCCAGTGGAGATCTAACTGAGACATAGGCCTAGAGGGCTGTTTAGAGCCTCAAGTGTTTACTTGGCAGTAAACTGGAAAGTTCTCTAAAGTTTCTGTTAATTGTATTAATTAGATGTCTGCACTACATTTCTAGCTTATATTGAAGGGCTGGTGTTTGAGTTCATTTCTATGAGCTAAACCTCACTTAGAAGATCAGGGCAGTCACTTGCAACCTACTTTGATTGCTCAAGGTATGTACTTAATGCAGTATCTAATAGGATCTGAGATATCCTATTGTGATGGTCCCTGGGACCTGTGGGACATCTGTGACATTTAGATGGCAGAAGGGAGCATCTGAAATGTCACTGGCCAGCAACATGTGGGCAATTGAATCAAGCCTTCAAGATATACTACATTTATCATATGCAAAATAAATGAACAATCGAATGGAGTGCAGTCTGAGCTTAAGCAATATTCAGCTGGCTTTGAAAAGAGTGCAGAATAAAATTTAAAAACAGGCTTATAGTGCAAAGAATTTCGTGTAATGATAATATATATATGTATAATTTCTTTTTATTATTCTTAAAAAATAAAGCAGCAAAATGTCCTTCGTGGAACATGTACCCTTAAGTTGACAATATTTCTTACACTTTAGTGAAAACAATGCACTTTTTGTCATTTGTAAGAAATGTCAATTACCTGTGGTCAGAACAAAAAACTCAATAAATATAAAGACGTGACATATTTTAAATACGTTCAAAACATGCTTAAAATTGGTTCTGCAAATACAGTTATTGAAGTGAATATCTGTCAAAGAAATAGACCTGGTCAAAATATCCATCACCTGTGAACTGAACCAAAGCATAAGCCCCGTGCTAGACCTGTGCTGAACAAGCACAGTAGCTATTAACTCCTTTTCAGAAACTTCAGCTTCACTTGTCTTTCATGTCCAGTTCTTTGCCTACTGAAGTTAAATGCAAATTTTATAGCTAGCAAGAAAGCTCAGCTACTGTGTAAATTGTTACCATGTACTTTTATTCTCTGTTATTCTCAGCAAAGAAAAATAAAACAAATGAATTATGGCCCTGATAAAATTAGTGATGCTTTTTTTTCTCTGGTAATTTCTTTCAGGAGATTTTGGGGAAGGTGGGAGGATATAAATTTACGATAAAGAAACAAAATTTTTAAAATTCTAGCATAGTCTTACACAATAATATGTCAACCAAAATACTGCAGAGAAATCAGAGGTTGGAATGGGAATGTATGTTTAAAATTTTTGCAAGTATTAAACACTGTATAGTGCTTAATTGGGAGAAAATAACTCTGCTACTCATCATGTATAAATTCAGTAAGTACAATTAGCTCCCTAGCCTTAAAATATTTCTTTAAATCTGAATCACGATTGTAAATGTTAATCAATCTTCTAATGAATGGTATTAGAACAAGCACTAGAATTTTTATGAACAGAAACAAATGAAAAGGTGAAATAACTTTATAAAAAGACCTAGATTAACATAGAAAATATGCCTTCCAGCAACATTTGAACACTTACATGGTTCCAAAAGCAACAAAAATGAAAATCACGTAAAAAATGTTCAAGAACATTTTGTGGGGTTTTTTTGGTTTGTTTTGGTTTTGGTTTTTTTGCATATTAATCTATTCAAGTAAATTTTATGTCTATTTCATTGCAGAGTAGGGACACTACACTAATTTTAGGAATAATCCAAAAAGCTGTTATTGTTTCTGTATTTCCTGTTAATTAAAGTAAAAAAAAAAAAGTTTAAATTGAAGGCTGCAATGTTAATAGGCAATGCTAGGTTCCAGTTATATTCAGAGTGAAGAAATAGCAAATAAAATGTCACTATCCACTATTTCATAATTTTTCATGTTCATTTGTTTATTGCTGTTATTAGCAAGAGTTTCTTTTGAATTTTGTGTTCATGGAAGGCACTCAGTCACAGCCACCTCAGCCTCCCTTCAGTTTATGAACCAGTCCTGTTTTCCATGTAACAGCTTTTTCAGTTCAGAAGTGCAGTCACTGAAGACTCAAACTTTGGAGATGAATAGTGGAAAAAAAATCTTATTTCCCACACAAGAAGAAAATTGACTAACAAGGCTAAATGGAACTTGTGGAGAAAACCGATAAAAGTATCCTTATAACCAGCTCCTCCTCTTTCATCACTTCATGTGGGATCATGGTCACGGACAAATATTTTTGGTAGTAAACTGCAACTCTTAAGCATTAGGAGTGCACTATTTTCCTTACAAAGTCCTTGTTTTTCAATTGTGTTGTATATTGCTTCAAAATACTGGTTTTAGACAGATAACAAAGGGGTTATCTGCTTTCAGTCAAGACAAAAGGCAGAATAACTCATCAAGAGTGTGGTGTCACTCAGAGAAAAGGATTAAGCTCTGTAAGAGCGTGTACCAGTGAAATAAATGAAATTTGCTCATGACTGTGTGCTATAGCATCCTAAACCTGTGTTACTTCTCATGCCCTGGGTTTCCAGAGGAAATGCACATCCAGTAAGGTGTTGGTCTCTGTTGTGGTTTAATCCCAGTTGGCAACTAAGTACCACACAGCCACTCACACTGTACCAGCTATTAGGAAGAAAATTAACTCTACCCCATTCAAGACAAAGACAGTCTCATAAAGAAATTTCAAAATATTAAAATGCTCTCTTTTTTAATCTTTGTTTTTCCCAGTGATTTGGTGTTCCTCATGCAGACAGAGAGCAAAACATGCCAGTGGTATTTGGCCAAATAGCCAAAGAGAGTAGCTCTCTTTTTTGTTAGCTGCACATCCCAGATTTCCATGTCTTTTCAGCACATTTCTTATAAATTTTCTTTTCAGCATCCTTGTGTTATTTGGCAGTCTCTTAATCCAGATGTGGTTTTGTCTGTCTAAGCTGTCTCTGCGATCTGGTTTGCTTACATGGGCCAGCTACTACAACATTCACATGATTTACAGCCACCAGTGGAATTCACCCTTACTTTGCCCCCAAGACAAGGCGAGGCATGCACAGGAGGCCAGATCAGCCCTGCCATGCCCATGTTGGATTCCAGGGAGCATCAGAAACTACACTACGTTCTTCACAGCCAGGCAACAGCTTCAGAAAGGCTATAGTTAGTCCCATCATATCACAGCAAAGAATGGCAGAGACCTGGATAGTGATTTCTTGTACATTTCATTACCAATTTCAAAGATATCTCCAAGGAGGAAAAAAGTCCCTTTCCATTAATAAATAAATTTTAAGTGTCCATTTTCATTGTTACCTTCTTGGTTTTTACTGGGCACTGTGAGGTTTTGTTCTTGCTTGATTTTACTAGGCATGCAGAGGAAATGAGAAAGAGTGTTTAGTATGTAAGCACTCGGACCCCAGGGTGTTGAAGTCTGCTCTACTCGTATATGCAGCTGTTACCAGGAAATGTGGTACTTACTTGCTCACTTAAAACAATTTATGCTTATCTAATGCTTTACCTCTAGCATCCACTTTTCCTCCCAAAGAATTTCTGAAAACCTTACTCCTTGTTTGTCAGTGTGTTTACCGTGAATTTACTGGGAAGCAATGATAGCAAACAGCACAGGAAATTCATTTCTGTACAAGGAATAAAATAGAGAGTATAATGATTTTCCTTATACAGTGTACATGCAAGAGTGTCTTGTTCAGGTGTATACTTATAAATGGTGACTACACACATAAACATTTATGTGTGCATACAAATATATATGTGTTCACATGTGTGTATTTTGTTAGTAACAGCATGAACATGAGCTTTGATGGTGCCAGAGAAAGTCACAGAATGTGGCACAGATAAATGGTAGATGTGTGTCACATCATTTCCAGGAAATTATGGCATGATGTTTAAAGGTATTTCATTATGACACTTGCCCAGCATTAAATATTAAAATTCATGTGTGTACAGTACATTTACAGATGTCTATACATATGCATGCATATATTCAAAGAAAGAGTCCTTTCATTTGGTGTTGAAATCAATTATTACTGAAACTAAATAAGTTATATGATATTAACTAATCATAATGAAAACAGATTCCTTAAATTCTTTGTGATGTTATCATTTTAGTCACTCCTCCAGGCAGAAGACAATGAAAATTTATAAGATATAAAGCATCTAAACCTATCTTTATGTGGCTATGCTCCCTACACTATTTCTTGGTACATACAAATACTACTGTTTGGTGGTTTTTACACCTACTTGGTGGCAGTGGTGTGCTCCAGAGTCAGATCCTTTGCTGCTCTCACTTCCTACTTTTTGTTCAATTTTCTTTCTCATATCATGGTCAATTGTATACTACAGGTTTTTAGTAGGATAGTGAAATAATTCCAAAGAGTTATTCCAAGCCTTGAAATGACAAAAACAAAAAAAAGGTATTTCTTGATACAGAACAATATAACTGTATAAAAATTCAACTCTCAGACAAGTGAAGGGCAAATGAAAGAGGGGAGTGGGGAGTAGAAAAGTCCAGCAAGTATTTCACTGTCTGCTCTGTGAAATGGATGAGGTCAAGGTATAATCCTTTTATCTAATTTCTTCATAGATAATAGCGCAACTATTTCAGCGATGTTCTGGAGACTAAATTTTTAAGACTGGAGACACACATCTTTTGGCTGTAGCTCTGCCTCATCCTCCTTGAAACTGCTGCTGTGATCTCTCCTCTAAACTTTTTCAGTCAGAATAAATCAGGTGACTGGTAACAGCTTAAATAATAGGCAAAATCCCTTAATGTAAAGAACTTTTGTCAGAGGCCTTTTCTTCCTATGCAAACGGAGGCAGTGGCAGCAGCACTCCTCCTGCACCTCACCAGAGCGGGGAATGGAGCTCCCGTTCCTTTCACTCCCTGTCCAGTCACTTGGTTTGCCCCTAAAGTGAGACATAAAGGCACCTCCTCTAGTACAAGGCCTATGACAAAACCAGGGGGTGACCTTAAACCAGATGATCTTATACCTTCAGTGACTCTTTTGTCAGAGTTTCTTTATCCATTGTAAGCTCCTCAGACAGTCCCTCAGTGACTAAGGGAGAAGACAGCTCGAAGTGTTTTCACATAAATTAATATTTCCTGAATTTCAGTATGAGGTTTGTCTAGTTACGCTAGAAGAAAGAACCTTAGAAATTAGGCATTTGGATTATCTTTTATGCTGGATATTTTAATTCAACTCAATCATACAACGTTAAGTTTTAAGATGTATTTTGTTATTGAAAAATACATTTTTCCCACTTTAGCTGCATGACCATAGCAACAGTTGATGCCTAACCAAAATGACATCCCATCTGCATATTAAATGCAAATTCTGAAAGCATTAATCCTCTTATTTTATTAAATGTCCATTAAATTGAAATGTTTGATGTATATCACTGAAAAAGAGCAAAGGTTAAGACACACTATGTGTAATTTTTTTTTTTTTTTTTTTTTGCATAGATTGTCAAAACAAAACAAAAATAAACAAACCAAAAGAAAATCTAAAGCTCCACAAACCCCTAACATGCAAACAGATTCTGAATAAAAGGCTTCATGGATTATTTTTATTCGGGCATTTTCATAATAATGTACTATGCTTCATGATTTCCATAAAATTACTTCAAACTACAGTGATTGTCCTTTGTGAGTCAGAAGGTTTCTTTGAGGTATGCACATCACTATTTCATTTCCTAAAAAAGCAGGCTGATGCAGAAAAAGGTTCATTTTCTTATTTTGAAAGGTCTGATGCTCTGCCTTTGCAATTGTGATTTAAAATTCTGTATACTATGTAGAAAAAAAATCACTTTTTAATTATTGCTCTCAAAGAAATGCAAAAGCTCATTGGTCTGATCACTGAGACAAATCCTTCTCTTTAGCATTTTTCATAATGAAGAGACATTAGATTAATGTCCACTTATATAACATGATTAATGGTATTATCAGAAGTAGCTCATGTTGGAACAGAATGAATGCAAACCACCTAATCAAACAAAATGATTGGGGTTTTTAATTGTTTATAGCAGGATAAGGTCATGTGAAGTCCCTTCTAGTAACTCATCTTTCTCTTCTTGTATTTTAGTTCTCCTTTTCTGTCCCTGAGGATGATGATTAGTTATAATTAAAGGAAAGCAAAGCAGTTAGCTTGACAAGCTCAGGATTTGGGAATTATTAGAGTCATTAAAGGACCTTCTGATAACCATATTAAACTTCATCATTCACATACTGTCAGGTTTCTCTCTGTCATACACAAAGCAAAGTACATCAAGTACAGCAGTGTCTCAAGAGAGTGGAGCAGACGTATCACCTGATTTAACTTCACTGAAGTGAGTGGGGATACACTCCAGATTGATTTTGTCCTGTGAATTCTTGACATTAAGATAGTTAAGAGTGAGACCAAACTGCCTGATTTAGAGGGGTTCTTTGAGTTCTTGCCATTGTTAGTGTGTGATAATCTCATATAAGAACCTCACATACACTCTTAGATTTGATTCGTTGTTCAACCTCATGTTCTGCTTGGACTTCCTGAACAGAAATTTTATAGAAATCTAATTTCAAGAACCTGTTGCCATTTTAATGCCACCTAGGTCCCTGGAATTAATTTTGATTTCTTACACCATTTTAGAGTCACATCCTAGCCAGGATGAAACATACCTAACTTTCTTAAAAATGAATAAACCTATTCTTGAATTCATATTCATATGCAGGTGATTATATTTGTAACATTTCATTATTTTTACTTTTAAAACTTGCCAATGAAAAGAAATTATGGCTAAGACACGAGGAGTAAGTGACCTATTCAGGAACAGTATCTTAACCCTACAAACATGAGGAGAGACAAAAATTGTTCTTCCTGGTACGGCTGTGAACCCCTGACCCAGAAGAGCATAATGCACCATTTCAGCAGATCAGTCACACAGCACATTGTAACTTCCCACGGAGCACAGTGGTGGGCTCCAGCATTTGCTTACCTGCGAGCCACTCACAGCAGTGGTCAAAGGTTACCAGCAAGATGATTAAAAATGTGCCTGCCAGACATCTTTCAATATGTCACAACATGTCATTTTGTGCTATGCATTTCAGAATGAAGTAGCTTTCTCCTTTTAAGACATTGTCATTTGCTCTGTCAGTTTGCTTTAGGCTGCAGAAGTGCCCAATTCCTTTTGATAGCAGCTGCCCAAAATATAACAATTCTGGAAGGACAGAAAAAAATCTCTATATTTTGTCTACATCTAAGAGTAGTCATTCTGTGAGATTAAAAAAAAAGTATTTCTGGCTTTTAAAAAAAATCTTTAATCAAATATAGTAAGAGTGAACTGCAAACACAAATAATACAATATTTTATTTCTCCTACTCCACAGTAGCCTACTGCACACTTTCTAAGTACATAATAGAAGGAAAATAAGAGAATGGGATTGTGGCTGTTCAGTCTCAGCTGGAGGTGTCAGGCTAGATTTTGTGTCATTTGTTCATTTTATATAAGGCACTGCCTCCAGATCTAGTTTATGAGTGTGAATTTTCCAGTGTTGTGGAGAAAATTCAGCTTTTTTTTGAACTGGATTTTTCCCCCTACAATTTAGTCTCAGAATTTTTTTTCTTGCAGTATAAAATATTATTTTTGCCTTTCTTGTATCCCTTTTTTCAAAGACCTGATATTAGGGAAACCTTCTAGATAGCAGTAGAAATTGGAGTCTCTTTCTGGAAGCAGATATGCCATATTATGAACATGCCACACTTTTGTTGAATAGAAGAATTCCTATCAGATTCAGTAGTATCTGAAGTCAACAAAAAGAGAATTAATCTAGAGAAGCTTACAAAAAATTGTGAACAAAATTAATGCTTCCCCTCCACAGAGAAATGGGAGGGAGACACCCACAGACTCATTAACCCATTAACTAATGACTGACACAAAGATTTATAGCCCTCATTAGGTGTGTTACTTCACTTATGCTATGCTGGCAAGAACTTTTCAGGGCTGAGTTTCTGGGGTGGGGGTGGTGGTGATGGGTTTGTTTCTTTGTTTGTTTGTTTGTTTTTAATGACTTTGCTTCCTAAGTTTACACATATGTGATAGCTGTACATACCTGCATTAGAAGAGCATAGAAGGAATGCTGCATAAATCATGTACCAGGGAAGGCATTTAAAGCCAGAACTACAAAAGGACTTGGGTACTCACTGTTTGACTTTAAAAATCCATCTCAGGCACCATCTAACCATTCATAGTCAATGTTTCCTCTTTTCACAGTGGAAGTGTTTTGGATGAAGTGGTTAGAGCCGAGAGCTTTGATGTAACCATTCATTCCAAATACAAATGAGCACAATGGAATTATTCCTGTAATGGGGTGTAATTCACCAGTACAATTTAGCCAGAAATTAGTTTTGTGTCATTGACATCAGTGTGAAACAGCAGATGACTAATGAAACAAATGACACAAAACTAATGAAGTAGCATGGTAAATTAATATGCAGACCTTTCTATTTCTATAAGCAGATAAAAAATATCTCTAATGGCTTTCATTTGTGATCATCTATAGCCAGTATTTTTTAAAGAATCATTGATCATATTCAAGCAAATAAGAACTGAACCCCACTACTGCCTACAAAAGTCTGTCTTGCCTCCTACCACTTTGACAAATTGAACATGCCAATTGCCAGTTATGCTAATTTTTAGTGGCAATCTACTATGCTGTTTATTACTGAACTGTCCAATTTCTTTTTATTAATATTCTCACTTCATTTTAAAATGGTAATATAATCATGTTCTTTGTCTTTGGTCTTATTTATTTCACATGAAACACATGGAAATTAAGCCCTTCGTATTTTTTTTTCCCCCTGCTGTATAATGTGCGATGATATTCAAACACCAATATGATCTTTCTTTCTCCATATTGTTCTTGCATTTGTAGGGGTTAGAGGGGTAAAATGTCCTGCACAAGGAGTTTTGTTCAGAATTCAACCTGATGGCAAATTTGTAAATTCACATAATAATGTCAGTGACACAAGACATAAGGCAAATAAATCTTCATAGAGAATGATTTTTACCACCATTTAGACAATGGAATTATTTTATAATGTAGCAGCTCTTCATGTATTACCCTGTATTTTTCAGGCAGCTTTTTCACATTTCCTTGAAAAACTTAGTAGATGTCCTTGGAATCCTAGATTTTAGAGTATATTAAACTGTCTGACTTGCACTGAATAAATTTCAATGAAACACTTGTGACCTTGAATCAATGAGCTTTGTGAAAGCTTTCTAATGCTGAGTTTTTACAAGAAATGTTAATGGGAAATGGAGAAACAAAGAGAAATTAATCAAGAAAGAAACCTTTCATTTTCAGAGCTTTGCAACAAGTACTTTTACACAGACCCTATTCTTAGGGAGAAGGGTCATTTCTCCCAAGAAAGCCCATCTAGAAAGTTCTTTCTTTTTTTTTCCCTTGAATACTGTATAAATTATTGCATTTGCTGCCTTATTTCTGTATTTCAAAATCTAATCTGTTCCAAAAAAAAAAAAAAAAAATTACGGGGTTGCAAAATCAAAATAGAAAGTCAGCTGTTTTCTTTTTCACATTAAAATAAGGTCTGGGTCTTTGTCAAAGGTTTTTGTGGAAGAATTCTAGGGAGTTTCTTCTTTCAGTTAACACAGCTCAAATTTACAGAGACACAATCTTCACATATACCTGAACATAATAATTATTCCAGTCCCCCCTTGCCTTGATTTGCAGCACTGTCAGACCCAACAAATTTGCCATTGTCATCTCATTGGACTCTAATACTTTTTCATAAATACCTCTTTGTTTCAGAAATGTTTCTTCTAATCCAGATACTAAGTAATCTAGCTCATGAGATATCTTTAGCAAGATTAGAAATGTGCAATTCTTGGAGGAATGACTTTACTGTGAAATGCTGACATCTGCCAACATAAGCGAGACAGCCTCACAATGACATATAGTGCATTTAATGATCTAAAACTGCAAACAAAAGTAAGAAAGTACTATGCATTAGTTTCTAAGTAACACTTGAAACTAAGAATAATACCCTTGGAATGACTTTAAATATTGGTCCAAGCAGGTTTTATGCAAATATCCAGGTAGAATTTTCCATTATTTTTAGAAAATCATAGAATCATAGAATATTAAGGGGTAGGAACAGACATTAAAGAACATCTAGTTCCAAACCCTCCTGCCATGTGACACCTTCCACTAGATGAGGTCTGATCAAGGCTCTAACCTGGTCTTCCTGGCAAAGAATCTCTCTCCAGCTTCCGAGTAGGTCCTCTTCAGCTACTGGCAGGTTGCCATGAGGTCTCCATGCAACCTTCTCTTCTTTGAACAGCCCCAGCTTTCTCTTTTTCTTCTGTCTTCATAGGGGAGGTGCTCTAGTCTTCTTATCAGCTTCATGGCCCTCCTCTGGACTTCCTCCAAGAATTCCAAGTCCTTTTAGTGTTGGAAACATCAGAACTGTGCTCCATACTCCAGGTCCGGTCTCAGAAGAGATGAGGGGCAGAGACCTCTCCCTTGACCTGCTGATCACACTCCTTTTGATGCAGCCCAGGATTCCACTGCTCTGCTGAGCTGTGAGTGCACACCACAGGCTCATGTTGAGTTTTTTATCAACCATCACCCCCAAGTCTTTCTCCACAGGGCCGCTCTCAATCACTTTTCCACCCAACCTGTTGGTGTGTCTGGGATTGTCACAACCCAGGTGTAAGACCTTGCACTTTGATTTGTTGAATTTCATGAGATTTGCATGGGCCCACCTCTCCAGCCTGTAGGGGTCCCTCTGGATGGCGTTCCTTCCCTCCAGCATGTTGACCACACCACACAGCTCAGTGTCATCAGCAAACTTGCACTCAATCCCACTGCCCATGTTGACAATAAAGATGTTAAATAATATCAGCCCCAGGACTGACCCAAGGAGCACCACTCATCACTGGTCTCCAGATGGACAATGACCCTTGACCACAACTCTGTGTGCAGCCATTGAGCCAGTTCTTTATTCACAGAGCGGTCCATCCATCAAATCCCTGTTTCTCCAATTTGGAGACAAGGATGTCAGGCAGGACAGTGTCAAACACTGTGTGAGTCCAGGTAGATGATGTCAGTTGCTCTGGCCCCATCCAGCAATGCTGTAGCCTTGTCATAGAAGGTCCCCAAATTTGGCAGGCAGGGTTTCCCCTCTGTAAAGCAATGTTGGCTGCTACCAATCACCTCTTTGTTTTCCGTGAGACTTGACATGTTTCCAGGTGATTCTGCTCCATGGTCTTGCCTGGCACAGGGGTGAGACTGACTTGTCTGTAGTTCCCTGGGTCTTCTGCTTTCCCCTTTTTAAAAATATTATTTGTCAAATTAATTGAGCTTAATTAAAACCTTCTAGACCAAAAGTATCACCATGGCTTAAATAAAATGTGGTACCATATCACCAATCATTGATGCAGGTATCACAGTCACAGAGCAAAACAATTCACACCATAACTGAGATCAGTAATTTCTAATATTTTTTTTCCATTTTTCCAAATTTTCTTTCTATATTTTTTCTTCTCTTGAGTAATAAAGATACCCAGAAAGCAAACACTGATTCTACCCATCCTTCCTCAGTGTGTAACCCACCTTGTACTAACATTTTAGTTCAATTTACGTCAGTGCAAGTGCTGATCTTAGGCATACAAGTGAAATATAACAGACAAGTGAGAAAATATGACTTGAACATAACAAGCCCTGCTTGTGAAGCCTGTTTTTGGATGAAAAATACCATAGAAAAGGCTAACAAAGTGAGCCAAAAAGCACAATGAGCGGTAGTAAATGTTGAACTGTTACCAGAGTAAACATTCAGATTCCTTTAGCTGACCATGAACTGATAAGATTAAAGAATAAAGATCCACTGTCTCAAGAGAAACAGAAAACAACATCCACCAGAGTGAACTTTGACTTCTGCAGTACAAGGAGCAGGAATGTAACCCCACAGCTTCTAATTTTGTACTCTTACTGAAGGTGTACTATCAATAGCAGTAATGATAGTAGTGAAAAAGGGTTAATTACCTAAAGATTCCTATCAGCTTCTTTGTGAAAGAGAGACTGAGAAAACATTCAAGGGAAAACACTCACCTTATTTTTTGACACTCTTTGCATCTTAAGGCTTTGCTCTTTTCCAGACATCTGGAATTTCACATTTCTTAATGATTTTCCAAAATATTGGTGGTTCAATACTTTGGGTGCTCTGGGCTGTCTTTTCTGTTCTGTTTGTCTCTAAAGAATACAGCTGTCTTAAGCAGAAATAGCAAAGCTGCTTCTGAATTGAAAATTCACTACTCATGTCAGCACAGCACTCCTTATAAGTTAATTCATATTCAGGTCTGGATCTTGTTTATGCATTTATAAATTTGTGATTCCTTTTGTACTGAAATAATAATAAAATAAACCAAACCTGGGAATTCTATGCAGTGTTCTGTCTCTGATTACAAATGAAGCTCTTCTGTGTCCTCTGCTACCCCTCTAATCAGGAGTAAATTTATATAATTTTCAGAAATTAACTAATATAATTTCTCAGAGACCATACATATAGAGCCCTTTTCCTGAAGATATACAAGTGATACAGAATTCCAGTCTCCTGATTAGCTATAAAAGTGATGGTAATGCTTAAGATCCTATCACCTTCAAAGTTAGATCAAGGCCCTGCTTGTTTGAGAGTGTCCAGCAAATCTTTTAAAAAGCTCTGAAGCAGCTTCTATCCTCATATGATGAATCCAATTCAGGAGAGCTTAGGGCAGACCTTACAAATGACTGAAGGATGTAGCTACTATAATGTTTAGCTTAAATCTTAGGTGTCTACAACTTAATAATTCCAACTTGAAACCTGCAATTCCTATTTTTACCTAAATTCAAAACACATTGTATTTATATAAAAATGTAAACAGTAGCTTGGTAATACCTAGACTGACATTCATAGATGCTAATATAAAGAGGATTGAAATGACTAAGCTAGATATGAGATACCGTCTAGATTTCCAAATCTTATAAATGTGAATTTTGCACCAACCACCCCCCGCCCAATTCTATTTGAACAAACATTGTCCTTTTGTGAAAGTTACAGGATAAGCTTCAGCATTTTTCTAAAATTTATTTCCAGACAAAGCAGTATGTAACCAGAATATTACCTTGCTTCCTTTCTTCTGTAACCTATAAAATCTGCAAAGTTTGTTTTGTTTTTTTTTTTTAATATCAGTCACAATGACAGTGATAACAGATCTAGGGCTCTGAAAAATTCACATAAATAAACCGACTCACACACAAAAAGCTTGCTATCTTATTTTAGTAGAAATTGGACCAAATACCACATTCTTGGATAAATGCATTTTGTGTATGAAGGGGAATCATAGCTGATCACTAAATGCTAACTTTACTATAGATGTATTGATGGCTGAATGAGCACTTCACTGGGGGCTTGTTATTGTTGGTTTTTATTGGTTGTTTTCTAAAGGGAAGTAGTTTAAGTCTGATCACATCAACACATTACTAACCAAAACTAAGCTTCTCCCTGATGGGATTGTGCTGAGAATGATCAGAGTTTACAGATGGGTACTTTCCACTTAGCAAATCACAGATGGGAGAAGGATAGGCTGGGGGGGGAAGGAAGAACTAAACAATAACAACAAAAATAATCACATACTTCATACTGACTACCAAAAGATATTCTGTATGGCTTGAATATATCTAAGAATGGGATGAAAATAAAAATCATTAATGCTTTCATTAATATTTTAATTGCCCCAACATCTATCAGAAAACTGTATAAGTATTAAATAATTCTCAAGAGCATGCAAGACAGAGCTAAGAGAAACCTTTAAAAATCCAGTCTATAACTGCCCTTCCCCCAGGAACCAAACTGTATCTCACGAGAAATGACTTCCAAATGTAATGCTGATTCTTACCTGGAAGGGTGCCACTTACATACTCTGGCATATTTAAGGGCAAAACACATTTCAAAAAGAGATGTTCAGTGCTATCAGAAACTCTGGGAGGCTCTGGCAAAGCAATATACTACAAATGGGTAAGCTGGAAAAGACCTTATATCAGGAGCTGACAGAGGCAACAAAATATTGGTGCCCCATATTTAGCAAGCAGAGCAAATTACCAGCAAGTCAGGAGTTTTGGGGTACTGTTCCACTGTTATTGAATACCTGGATTAAACACACAGTTTGAACTTCTTTTGCATAACCATTTCTGTAAGATGCTAAAGTTTCTGCCGAGGTGACCTTCAAGTCAACATTTGAACATCCCTTGTCCTTCTATCAGGGCTCCCAGTACTTTTGGACAAACGAATCCACAGTTAGAAGTTCCCTCCCATCTAAGAAAAAAAGACATAAACAGAGTTTTATACCCGAGAAGCTGATGAAGGACTTCCCTAATGCTCTAGGGTGTTTAGAATGGTATCACAGAAGGACTGAGTACAGTTAAAGCTGGTGCAAATATCCCTCACGTTGAAGTAACAAGTGATGATAAATGAAACAATGGTCACTAACAGCAGTTTCAGTGGGATAAGATGGGTTTTTTCATGATGTAAAACTGACTCATCCTGTACCTTGCCACAATAGCTATTTCCTGACAGAAATACAGATAACAAAGGCATTTTTTTTACATAGTCTACCCCAGAGACAATTCCTTCTGGAAGGAAATCATCATTCACTCTCCAGTTCTCAGCTGGACTCACCAGTCTGGCTGCAGCACACAGCAATTAGATCATCTGAGGTACCAGGGACACAAAAGGTTCCTAAAGACACTCTAAGAAACTTGTCATTTCTGCATGGAAACAAGTCAGCCCTGGAGCACTCTTTTGGGAGCTGCCATTTCGGAGTCTGTGCCTTACACTGGAAGATTGCCTACTCTGAATTCCCCTGGAAAAAGAGCATTCAAGTTCTTTAGAGTGCAGGATGGCAGTTTAGTGGCACCATATGGCAATATTGTCTGATAATGACATTTTCCAGGTACAGATAAAATTTTCTTAACTTCATCGATTTCAGGAGTTGTGATATATGCAAAAGAGGACAAAATCAGTAGTAGAGTGAACATTGCTGTATGAAACACCTAATGCAATATAAGCAGAGCTCAGGGAAAGGAGATATCACACATTCTTATTCTAGTACTACACCATTAAATGTAAATGCATTTTCTGTTACCAGAGCAGATGTCATTTTGCATTTCTGTTCAAAAAGAGAATACAGCCAACAGGGTAACTGTACTCCCACTTTCTAATAGAAATTTCAGATTTGTTCTGTCTTTCCTCTCTTTTTTTTTTTTCATTCTGAAATAAGCTCTCAAGCAAGAGATACACACTATTCAGAGAGAGTGTGGTAGTGAAAAAGTAGTCACTGATTACTGGAAAAGTCTTAATCTGGAAGAGACATAGATGCCTCTATATACACATTTGTGTGAGAAACTATGCTCACAGTGTTTACAGTTTAGTAGATTACATAAATTGTGTTACACTACACTTTCCTGAGTTCTAAGATTTTAATACTGTAATCTTTATCAAAAAATATTAAAAATTCTAATGAGGGTAAATAATTGAGATTATTAAAGGGGAAAAAACTCCACACTAATAACTCTAAGGGGCATAGTTCTTAAGTAATCTAAGCAGAGACTGTTTTGCTAAACTCTGCACATATATTTTCTCTTTGTGCAATGTTAATTTCCTCTTTTTCCTCTAAGTAGCAAATGTTTTCTTGAAATAATACATTTTATTATTGCCCTGTCTGCATTTTGTTGACTTAATTCTTTTTGTCTTATGGCATTTATGTGGAGGAAGTACATGTTGGCCTTTGTTACTGATCATTTTTTCCATGTATAAACCAGGGAATATATTATTCATATTTCTGACAGAAATTCTACAGTCTGATTTAATGTACTTTGGGCTGTACTATAAAATCCTAAATGCATTAAGATCTGGCAAAGTCCACATAATGTTACTCAAGATCAGGCTGCTCTAAGGATGGACTAAGGCTTCTTGCACCTCCTGGGATAACATACGAAGACATTACACTATGAGAAAAATAGCCAATTTTTATAGCATTCCAGGCTTGTGAATGTGTTTGAATTAGTGTAAATGTGACTGAGGCACATAACTGCAGTGAAATACAGCATATTAAGAATGTCACATCAACGAGGAGTCTTGATGATATTTGCAGTTAAGTAAATCCAGCCGTGTTTTCCATATATGAAAAACAAAAATAAGTTTCAAGTTTGCTTTTCTTAAAAGCCTGCCAGATTTCAAAGGCTTTGGAACAAGTGCTGAGAATTTCAATGACCTTTAAATGAAAGCCATCTAAGAGTCATGTAGACAGGGCTGCCGCTTGTTCTGCTCTGTTATACAAAATGATGGAAGGGGGCACTTTCTAGAAGGAGACCAGACATTGTGCAGCAGATGAATGCTGTATCAAAAATTCTCATTTATCCTGAACAAGAAGGGTTTCCTTTTGACCATGTCACAAACCCTGTAGAATAAAACTGCCTAAAGAAGAATATGTTCTCATAGGAAATCTGAAGATGAACTGTAATCCCAAAAGAATGTTTTAGATTCTGGCTTCTTTTTACATCAAAAAGAAAATCAATATTTAAGCAATTATAAAGATTTTCTCCACCTTGGTGAAAGGTTCACCTCAGACTATGGTGAAAGAAAGTAAGGGAAAGCGATGCTTTAGTTCACCTAATCTGATACATATTCACAATGGAGGGTCTGGTGGGCAAGTAGACGCAATTTTCTGTTAGTCTATTTAGATTTCCAGTCTTCATAATATTTGAACAATTTGCAATCACAGCTCTGTTACTGGGCAGAGAAGCAATTGTTCTTGCTTTGATGATATGGAGCATGGGCATGGAGCAGCTCAGAACCAAGTTTTTAGACACTGGGATTTCCAAAATGCACTGACTTTGGAAATGGCATTAAGCCATAAATAATGTCAGGACTGTGCTGCTTTGGATTCTTGATGACTACAGCCCTGTAATAGTCCCACACTGTACCCAACAGTCCTTTTGCATTGTGTTCATCACTTCAAGGACTCACAAAGTGTCTGGGTACAGGAGTATCTGAGACATATTAATTTGCAATGTCAATAAGTTGTATCTACTGTCAGAATTTAAGCATAATCTAGTTTAGCTGCTTTTAAGAATTCAGAACTGTGTATCTCCTGTTCAGTTATGTATAAATCCATTGACTGGTGTATTTATCAGGTTTTCCTGGTATTTCGCTATGTTCCTTTTTTATGGAAGAACACTGAAAATCGTGTAGTTTTAAACAGTGTTTATAGTCTCAGGAGCAATGAATATACAAGGTTTCTGTTTTATTTTTTTATTCCTCCTGAGTGACTGTGAACGACGATTTATCAGAAGCTGTTTGTTTTTACCAGAATTTTATATAATCCATTTGGAAATTGGGAAATAAAATATTTTCTCACATCTCTAATAATAATTAGCTTGTCACTCAAGGCAATAAAATAAAATCATTTAGATAATTGGAAGTGTCTAAGTAACCAATTATTTGAAGATGTCTTTGTGGCTTAAGGAGAACAAATAAGAAAGTACTCCCCAAGTGAATATCCAATGCACAGCCTCTGCAAATGTTTCCCATGCAGACACTGTTATGGATGCGTCACTTGCAGTTACTTGCAGAACGTTGTCATTTCACATCTGATGATGATGTGGTGAAACAGAGTGTGCTTCTGCAATGCCATGAGAGGCATGCAGAGCATATGTCTGAAACACCTCTGAAAATCCCTTCCAGACTCTGGGTCCTGTTGTGACATTCTGCTGAATTCTCAATTGCACCACCCTCCAAAATTGTTACGGGATTCAAGCTTGCACCAAATCCCCTGCTCTACCGGCTTCCACTGGAATAACAAAAACAAACTGATATTTTTCCGACTATATCTCTCTTCAAGTCGGCTTAATTTCGCATAACAAGGTGTAAACAAGTAGAAAAAACATTCAATGATGATTCACTGAATACTTTTGGCTAGGGAGTAACGGGGGTTGTTAACCACTTATACTTATTATGACTTGTAGGCTGTGCCTCAATGAAGCCAATAAATTGTACTTTCCTGAGAACACCCAGCCCTAAATTACACAAATAGTTACTCATATGCTCTGCCAACACTTGAGCACTCAGGTCAGTAAAATACTGGAATTCATTTTGTGTAGCTTGGCACTTTTCACAGTGATCGATCTTTCTTTCTTCCTTGGCAAAGCTCTCTTCTTGGGGTGATTAACAATAACAACAACAACAAAAAGCATTATAATCTTCCCGCAAAGGCAGGGTTTTAGCTTCCTGCTGCAGGGTAGTGTCAATTGTCAGCATCTTGTTTGGTTTGTTTAGCTGGCTTTTATTCTTCTCTGACATTTAGAGATTATGTGTTTTCCTTTTCCTCCTCCTCATTGCTGGAGCCATCTGTGGGCCTTTACACAGAGACATCCATTAGGAATATCAGATAGACAAAGCTAATGTGCACTGGAGTAAGATGACAAGCTCCTTTTCTTAATTAATGTCATCACTGCTGCTCAAGTGAGAATTGCAAGCTTCTGAAGTAGTTTGAAAATGAATTGTTCTTAATTTCCATGAGCATTTTTCTACTGTATTTAGACTGTTCTATAAATTAAACAGTGAGGGTTCATAGGACCCTGATCCCCTGAAACCACATCTCTACCTGTGCATTAAGTACTCTCTGGGACCAGTCCTGGATGCTGGATCTTTGTGGTCTGCCCTGTTTGACCATCAGGAGCACCCCTGTTGGGTGGTCAGTCTGTCCAGTGAGAGCTCCAGCAAACCATCCCCAAGGCCCCCTGCTCAGGACTTTGCATGGGCCCCTTCTGATCAACAAACAGTTTGCATGAGATTCCTCAGTTCTGGAGGGTAAGGGAACTTAGTAGGATGTCTCTGACTGTCCAGTGGAGGGATGTCTTAGAGCAACCATTACTTCATTCATTCTATGTCCTGGGCTTTCTGTCTGTGCAAGCTGTAATTGAAGAGGATTTCAATCCAAGCAGTGAAAACTGACCCCAGTATAAACCCCAGACCCATCTGAACAGGTACCCAGAGCTGTGGCCTGGGAACACTTCACAGATGCAAATGATCTACGCATAGCTGAAAGAAGGAGTATGAACACTGAACACAGGGACCGTACATATCATATTGGCTAAAACCCCAAAATGTTAAAAGACTTATGCAGATAGCAGAGATGGGAAAGGGGTTGAAGTCTGCCCCTATTCCTTCTTTATACGGCAGCATTTTCAGCATGAAGGAATGAAGTTGCCTACACCGCCTGATCACTGCATCTCATCATTATTATTAGCAACTACCATTTCCATCAGAGAAACTGAGAATATTTTTTCAAATTCAAATTTTCCTGAATGTTTCCTTACTCCCACCTCCTACTTACATGCCATTTCAGCTAAGCTAAATCTTAAAATAGCATCCTTATAATTTCCTTTCATTCTTTGTTTCATTCTTGTATGCAAAATCTGCTTTTCGCATGTGTATTCTGTAATCTTAAAAAAAAATATTTGGAGTGTGTGTGTGATCATTTCTCTTGATCAGCTGTCAGGGAGGTAGCCAAGTTTTGAAACATTTTGACTTGTTTTTAATTGTGTGCTCCAATATGATTTCTATGTTTATCTTAGTCCTAATTTCATCAGCTATAGATTTTTTCATCTTAACTTTTTCCCACATTGGTCTATAAATGCCTGAGCAATATTTGTGCTAAATGTTTAAAATTATTTTAGAAAAAAAAAACCCAGGAAGTTCAACCTTTAGAAGGTCTGAACATTTTACTTCAGACACACATACCTTTCTGAGTATCTGTTCCCTTGCACGAACTTTCATAATTTGAATATATACAAATACCAGATTTTAAAGTAATTTAATCATTGGATTTCATTTTACTTTGTGAAGACCCTCTATGCTTTAGTATGTTGAACAAGACATTAATTTATATTATTTAGTTTTAAAATGTCTCTCATGTCTACTTATTGTTCATTATACAGAATTGGGTAGATTCTGGGCAAATACATCTAGAAATGCACACTAACCAAAACTGGGAGATTATTGTTTGGCTTGCTTTAGCTTCTGAAAACTTCAGCCATAAATCAGAGCAAAATATTTCTAGGGACACAGACTAATGGTGAGAATAGGTTAGGATTCTTTTTTACTAGTTGAAAACATAATGATCTGTTTAGAGTCTGCCAAAAAAAAAAAAGAATCAAAATATTCCAGTTGTAATTATATCAAACCTATAATTTGTCTTGGTTCAAAATTAATCCACGTTGCCATAAAAATGGCATTAAGGTGTCATGTTCCTTTAGTAACACCTCTCCACTGAGATCCCTGACTAACAACTGTGCTTCGTAGAGTGCTATGATCTCTGTCTTCTGGCTCAGATGCTGAAGTGTACAGTGATTAAAACACAGCAGGAATGCCTATTCCTCATTAAAGACATTAATGAAAGTCATCCAAACTACAAGACTTTGTTGTGGTTCAGAAGACATTACAGCTACATCCATGCTAGCAAACTAGTGTTGAAAGAAGCTCTCTGATAGAGATTTGATTTGAAATTTCTGCATTTCCATGGAGAGAAAATCATCTACTATGCTCTGAAACTTGTTTTAAATTCTGAATTAAATATCTGCATATATTTAAACTCTAAGTATATATATTTATTTTTTAAAAAAATATACATATACATACATATTTATTTATTTTTTAAAATAGATATATGTGTGTATATATATTCAGAGTCTGTGAACAAGTCTGTGAACACTCTAAACCTTCTTTTGCTAAGATAAAATAGATTAAACTCTTCACATACCTTTATGTTGATTTTAAATCCTTTAATCAGTACAGAGGATTGTCTCTGAACCGTTTCCCATTTATCAACACCTTTCTTGAAGCACATATAACAATTCTAGGCATACAATTCCTGAATCACTAGCATTACCATCAGCCATAAAGTACTGCTGCTATGAGTATTCTCTCATTTTCGTGTGCAAGAGCCTTAGTCCTTTCAGCCATCACATTGAGTCTGGCAGTCTTAGTGGATGACTGATCATTCATCTCCATCAGACCCCTCTCTCTGTGTATTTGATCTGTTCAAATTGGACCACTTCCAAACCATTTCTGGGCAGAGTTCAGCTGCTGGATGTGGGCAAGAGGCCATTTTAAATAGGTTTTTCTCATCCGGAAAACATGTTTTGAAGACTAGGAGTCTTTCATTTTATATATGAACAGTATTGTCTACCCAGACTCCTGTGTCCTTTTCAGAGTAGCTCCTTCTTCAGGACTCTTTCATCCCATGATGTCCTTGGTTCTACATGCATGATTTTGTCAATGTTTAAACCCACATTTTTTGTCTCAGTTGGTGGTGTTCATCAATCCAGATTGCCCAGCATTATTAGATGGCTAAGCTTTCTTCTGTTCACTTAACACTCTTCCAACTTACTGCCATTTGCATGGTTTACTGGAGATCATCTTAGGCTTTCTAGATCATTGACAAAATAGCATGGGATGCAGAATCAAATTCTGTGAGAATTTTTCAGAAGCATCCACTCACTGATGATTAGTCATTTGCAATTTGATGTAGAGTTCCCTTAATTAACAGGTCTTAATCCTTTTAACATGTTGATAGCATATTGTTCAAGTTCTTTAATCAAAAGGGCATGTGATGTGAAATCAAAAATATAATCGTATTACATGAACACTATTATCTTTATCAGACAAATATTTAATCTCATCGAAAAAGATATTAAGTTGCTTTGACATGATTCATTTTCCTGAAGCCAGGTTGATTGGCATCAATTATATTTTCTTTAATTCTTTGTTAATTAAGTTCCATAAATCAAGTTCAGTATCAGCCATTTTACTACTACTCACTAAAAACCATTTCTACTCCTTCGGAATGACTGAAACATGAAAGAATGGACTGTAATCAAAGGTAGGGAATGATATAAGAAGGAATAAGAAAACGGTAAACACACTGTAATTATAAGCAATCACCTAAAATCAGCATTTCCCCAGATTTATGTTCCAAAATAATAACTTCATCATTATCACTAATAATCACAAAGAATGAACTTGATTGAAGTGAAGGACTTTTTAAAGTGTAGAGCAATACCTAAACGTGACAATGAGGAAAGGCCTAACTCAAAAAACCTCATTGCATTTATATTGTTATCCAAGTGACCTTATCATCAACTAAGTAGGAAATCGCTGATATTTAAATACAATTTTTATCTACATTTATATTTTGATTTTAGAACAAAATTACATATTCTTATTTTTTTCTGAATAATTACTTTCTGTTTAATCACTAAATATTCAGTTCATATTGCTTTTTAGAAATTATTTTTTAGCCAGATATGCCAATTTAGAAAGAAAATAAATTTTTCCTAGGGAAAGATTTCCTGATATTTTTTCAGGATTTCTGCTTTTTTTAATAGACACCAGCTGTTTCATTTCAAATTAGGCTTAGTTAAATTGTATTTTCATTTTGTGAAAGACTGGACAAATGTAAAATTCTGTTCCTCTGGGCAAAGAAGCAGATAAAATAAGCATGGATATTAAACTCCACTATAACCACAACTTTACAGATGATCAAATGTTGACTTTGCTTGACAAAGAATCACAGAGAAATGCTAATTAATGGAGGAGAAAATGTTAGAGCTATGTGCTGGTTTTGGCTGGAATAAAGTAAATTTTCTTCACAGTAGCTGGTGCGGTGCTGTGTTTCGGATTTGTGACAAGAACAGCATTGGTAACAGAGGGATGTTTTAGATATTGCTGAGCAGGACTTGCACCGTGTCAAGGCCTTTATGCCTCTCAAGCCACCAGCAAAGATGTTGAAGGGGCCCAAGGAGCAGGGAGGGGACACAGCTGGGATGGCTGATCCCACCTGTCTGAAGGGGTGTCCCATGCCATATGGAGTCATGCTGAGCGTATAAAACGGGGGGAAGAGGAAGGAAGCAGGGGATGTTCAAAGTGATGGGGTTTGTCTTCCCAAGTCACCATCACACATGATGGAGCCCTGCTGTCCTGGGGATGGCAGAACATTTGCCTGCCCATGGGAAATAGCAAATGAGTTCCTTGTTTTGCTTTGTTTGTGTGCACTGGTTTTACTTTACTTATTAAAATGCTTTTATCTCAGCCCACAAGTTTCCTCATTTTCACTCTTCTGGTTATCTCCCCCATCCCATGATGAGTGGTGAGCAGCTGCGTAGGACTGAGCTGTTGACTGGGGTTAAACCATGACAGACTTGTGGAAAATACAAGGTTAGATGTTAAATTCAGTATTTTACACAATGTGTTTTCGTTTATTACTTTTTTGAAAAGTAGAATTTGATTAATGAAAGTCTTCTCTTTAAATTTTGACATGTCATTATGCTTCAGGACTTCACATCTGAACTGTAAAATGAGATTCCCTAGATCTGATTCACAAGTCTTTCAAGTATTATTGAAAAATACATATCCTTTCTAAACACATTCAGGATTCAAGTAGAAATTAGTTATTATGTATTAAATAAGACAGAAGAGATTTATCTGATCTTTTTTGCTGTTTGCATTGCTTCCTGAAAAACCTGCTTTCAAAAACGTAAAGGAAACAAGACTGCATCCTGCTGAAGAATCTGGACATGGACAGTGACAGTACTCATACCATGATGATTCCACTCGCAAAGTCGTCAGTTCAAATCCCTTCAAAATACCCACACCTTTGAATCTGAAAGGATTAGAATTTAGTGCATTTAGCTTTCAAAATTCAGAGCAGTAGTTACCTAATAAAAGTCCCCTGTTGTGGATGCAAATCCTTCCATAGACTTCAAAGGATTTTGGAGTAAGTCCTAACATTACAGATGGTGGATAATTCTCAGTAAATGGCACATCAGACACAAGTGGACACTTATTCACTGCAGGAAACATCAATAAGGCCATTCAAATCCAAAACTGTTAATGCCATAATGATTTCTGAATACTTGATTGTGATTTTTTTATGACATCAAAAGGAAATCTTGTCAAAATATATTAGATATTGACTTGCACCTTTTAAGCATGCTAGATAAGAGACACATGCCCCTATTATCCATTGGATAATGATGGCTCTATTAGCCCTTTAAATAATATAATGTAGACAGCTGATACCACCTTCCCCTGGTGGTTTGGAATCACTGCATAAAGGCCATGATGTCACCTTTGAGAATCACTGAACTTCACTAGGAAGCCCTGAACCTGTGAACAGTCACTTTTTGGTGACTGCCTCCATGTTCACAATCTGAGTAGCAATTTAATTGATCTAGGATAATAATTCCTCGATTCTGTGAGAAAACTGTGAATCATTCAATTTCAGCAATATGGACACTCAATTTCAGCAGTATTAATCACTGAATTTGAGTCTCTAGAGAGAGGATAAAGGGGCGTGAACAAAATTAAAGCAAGGTGGAGGTTTTAAGAAAGATGATGTTTTCTGATTCTAGCTTTCCTGAACTGATTTAATTACTGTATCTCAAAAATGGAGACAATGTAAATGAAATTACAAACGAACTGTATTAAAATGAAATTACAAGGAACAGTGTTTCTTACAATACATACACTTGAGTCTTTGAAGGAGACTCCTAAGAATGAGCTTTGAAATAGAAATGTGTCTATCTCCAAGTAGCCTGTGTGACAGACAGAGATCTCTGAGACCTATTGAGTGGCCTGAATTTGTACAAAGGGAATTCCTCCCAAAATTATAGGCCTATAGAGATTAACACATGTAGTCTGATATAAAAGTTTGAGACTCGATAGCTTTTTTTTTTTTTTGTCTTTTAACACAGAAATGTGAAAATTAACCAGCTTCAATACTTTTCTCACAAAAAGTACTGGATGTATGCCACGGTTATCACATTTATCTTTTCCAAATAGTTATACTGCAGAAAGAAAGCAGGATTCTAAAATGTGTTTGATCTTTCTGAGTTAGTAAATACTGGTTTAGAACTACTTTCATTACTCTTTCCTCCAAAATGGTAATTTGAAACTTAAAGAGTCTTACAGACAAAAAATTGCCAAGTTGAGTGCAGAAAGGTATTAAAATGCAATGCATTTTGCAGTCATTCCCAGAAGTAGTTGAAAACTGCTCCATCTTCTCTCCAGAGCCAGGGATCAAAGAAGAATCATTTCAAATGCAATGAACTTTGAGCCATTTCTTCAGGCAGGTGATCGATACTTCAGTGTGTAGTAAATGTTAACATATTCCAGGGCTTGGAATAGAACCAGAAACATAATTTTACTAGGTGTTCTCCAGACTCATGCTACATTCAGAAATAGGAAACAGGTCTAAAATGAGATTTCTCTTTTAAAGTATAATAGAAGTTTTAATAGGTAGGGAAATAAAAGTCTGTGTCTTAGGGAAGGTAGTCCTCTCAGAAGTGTCAATCAAGTGATATGCACTTGTATGGCTCAGTTACAACAAAGGAACTCTATGCAAAAGCAACTAAAATTCAGCTTCTTAAAAGTGATTAGAAATAGGGAGAATATTAAAGCAGATATTCACTGACAGAGTGAAAGCATAGGGGTTTACTTTGGAGATTAATATACTATTAGTGTTCTTGTTTACAGGAAGAAACATACATATCTTAACTTGAAAGAAGACAGAGACGTAGGAATTGAAATTTATAAGAAAGAGGATATGTGATCTTGGAAAATCAGAAAACCTTTTAAGCAAAAACTGTTAGGTCCATTTGTGATGCTTGCATGCATTCTCACTTTCACCATTCTTCCACCATTTTTGGTAACAAAAATAATTCAAATGTTTGTGTAAAACAAACTGTCACCTAAAGTCTAACTCAACAATCAGACTTACTTTTTTTTTGTGCTTTTCTCTAGAAAGCAATGGGACTTTTTGTGTCTGATATGTGTTTTTCTCATGCTTTTACAGAAAGAAACAAACCACTTCCCAAATTTCCATGTCATCACAATTCCTACTTGGTAAATACTTGATGTAGCTAAAACTAACTGACAGCAATATAAGACATAAATTCTTGTTTAGTACCACAGAATATATTTCAAAGAGCATATAAACTTCTTATTCTGGAGAAATATTTAAAATTCATAATTCTTTGGCATATGTGAACCTCTAAAATGTACAGGTAGTTGTTACAAATTTTTCAAAACAGAAAAAAATATTTAGTAAAGATGGTAGGTTTTTTTACCAGAGTATTTGGCAACGTTGAAATAGCTCCCTTTTAACACTGCTCCATTCATGTGTTGGTGTCACAGCCTAATGTTGATACAAAACCTGTTGTCCAATATCTGAGTTTTAAAAGACACATTAATAATTCGTTCTGCTTTATTTTAATGGTATCAGGAAATTAGTTCACTTTTTCTACTATAGTTTACTGATATATAGTCTTTCTTTTTGCACACAACTCACCCTGCTTTGTCTTCTCTACAGTTTTTCTCGTACTGTAACTCATCCTGGAGGACTTATTTACCAATGCTGAATGGGGAACATTGAGGGGCAGTTCATATGCTAGAAAGATGTTGGCAAAGTCAGCAAACAAAGCCAGGACAGAAGTAAATTATTTTAATTTTTATTATATTTTTC